>CM021100.1:66631781-66808482 GCA_007115665.2 Sequoiadendron giganteum | reverse complement strand
TACTTCTACATGCATTTTTGGGTGATGTTTATCTATTTGATATTTTTGAGATCTTTCTTGTGCTATTACGATCATATGGGTAAGTGGGATGTAGGTGGAAGTATGTTTATATGTATGCACATGCGTGTCAATGGGATTTAATGACACATATATGCATATGTATAGATATACCACACATACACACTTATCAATATGATGGTAACATGAATGGTTGTAACTGAATCAGATGTGCATATATATATGTATAGTATATACACATATCTATATGTATATGTATATCAATACAAGTGTATGTTGGCAAATGGACATGCTCATATGGATGCATCAATATGATATACCTGTATATACATGTACATAGAGGCATATACACTTATACATATTTAGATATATGCATACATCTTGTATAATGTGTTTATTATAAACTATAATGCATGTACTCTTATATTATATATATATATATATATATATATATCAGATATATGCTGACACTATTGGCTTATGATATGATTATATATATATATATATATTAGATATATATATATTAATACGTTATATTTAAATATATATATATATATATATATATATATATATATATATAATATATATATATTATATATATATATATATATATATAATAATAATATATATTTAGCATATTAATTATGTAATTAGAATTCGACTAATTCTTATTCAATAAGAAGTCAATTTATAAAGATTACTTTTGACATTTAATGACGATGGAAATAAAGGTTGAATACAGTCATCCACAACTATGAATTTGGAAGATGAGTTGTAAATGTAGATGGTTGTGTATGTAAGCTATGTATTACTCACCATGTCACATATAAGGAAACATATGAATAAATTTTAATCTAGTAAACTTTGACTTGGTCGACACAGTGAACGAGAGTTACCTGGACTTAGTCCAATGTCTTTAATTGGCTAAATCGACTCATCCTTTATTTTAGTTGATACTTGCTAAGTCTTGTTGAAATATGATTGACTATTTTACTCCTTCTAAAATCGTGCCAACTTGATAGTGGAAAAGAGGCTTTGGCACCACCTCTTGAAGCATTTTCTTGTAGATGTCTTTGCTGGAGAAGAATTTGAATTCTCCATGTTCTTTTTGAATTTGTCTTTGAATTGTTGTCAAAGAGATAATTCGATCTGTTGAAGGGTTTTGCTAAGTATGAGCTTAATTCATCACCACCTTTATGCTAACTTACTTTGCATGAAACTTGTTGTCACTCTTCATCCCTAAACTATAGGATTTTTTATGCTTGGTTGCTCTATAAATAGTCATACCATTTCATTTGAGAGGTATTCTTATTCTTATTGTTCTTCCTTTTCAGTTGTGAGAGATTCATTTCTTACCCAAGAGATATACGTCCTTTGTTGTTCAATATCTCTGAAATATTACCAGCCATATTTATCTTGTTTTATGAGTGAGAAACAGAGTGACTTTTGTGAGTAAGAGATATCATTATTATTTGAGAGGAGTGAGCTATCAACTAGTGAGAAAGAGTTGTAGAGACAAGTTGATTTCAAGCTGATTATTGTTGGAGAAGGCTGCACTATTGCCTATAATTAGGATAAGTGATAACATGCATGGGAATCTCTTCTTCTTGTTAATTACTTGGAATTATTGTTGTGTCGCAAAAAAATGAATCCTTGACATTTTTCATTCATTTGGGCCTTTTTCTATGGATTTTGGCATGATTTTGCTTAGATTTAATGTTGTAATGTGGCCAACACATTCACATTAGGCCTTGAACGCTTGCAAATCAACAAAAACCTAAATATGTCTTACAAAGGTGTTATGAAGTGTTGTAACACATTTTCTCACTTTTCTAAGACTTTCCTACAATAATTCATCTAAATAAACCCTTTCCAAGCCTTATTTCATAGTGTCGTAAAGAGTTGTAATAAACTCTCACTTTCCTAGGCTTTTCATCACTAAATTGACCCTTTCTTATTATAAAATGGCCCCTTAATGCACTTATAGGTCCTACTTAAGTGTGTTTTGGAGGACAATCTTGTTAAGCATCATTAATCACCTTTTAGTTCTCGACATGGACACTTGAAATTTCCCAAGTGGACTAAGTTGCCACCTTGGGTGACTTAGTCCCATTTGGCATAGAAATCAAATTTAATCTTAATTCCCGACGGGATTTTGTCTCCTAAACCTTAAGGTCGGCGTATGATGTGTTATTTTCAGGGAATTAGGGCATAACATGTATAAATAAGGGTTTTCTCTCCTCATTTTACATCTCGTAATATCCATCTTCATAAGCAATCAATAAATCTATCTTCTCAAGAAAGCATCAAGCATTCAAGTACTAAGCACATCAAACAACATCCATTGGAGCTGATCACTTTCATATCTTCAGACTTCTTCAATAAGGGTTTGGTGAGTTGTTGTACTTGCATTTTATTCAATCATATTTCCCTTTATATTTCATTTCATTATCTAGGGTTTGATTACCAACATGGGGTTTGACTAAGGCAAACCCCTATTCTCTAACCCTAACCCTTTTTCCCTCTTTGCATGTGTGCTTTGCAGACTTTGTATGAAGATTAGTCAAAGATTAAGGTGCTAAAAGGTGTCATCATTCCATCCACATCATTCCAAATAAAAAAACCCTAAAAGGCGCTTGAAGACAACTTGAAGGTCAATATCTGAAGATTTGAACACGGGTCTCTGTAAAAAAATAGAAGTACAAGTGGGTAGCTATAGATTCCAATCTCAAGATTCTCAAAAGCCCCAAGGGGACTAAGTCACCATCATTGGTGAATTAGTCCCACTACCAAGCTTGAAAATTGATCTTTGTAGATCTGGACACCCATTTCCCCTAAATTGGTTTCGAAAAAGTTTCCCCAAAGTAGGACTAAGTCGCCCAGCTTGGCATAAGTGTCCCAGTCAGAATCAATAGTAGAATATGGAATATTCCATAGCTCCTCTTCATCAACCTTTAGTTTCCAGGTGCACCACTTCTATCTCCTTTAGTTTTGTTATAGTTTGCATGCATTTTAGGTCATTCTTAGAGAATTTTACATAGTTTTTTCAATATATTTTCATTATATTAGTTTGCATTTCATAGTTAGTTCATTTCAGTACTTTGCAACACTTAGGCACATTCCATTTCACACACACATCACATATCAAACCCCTAATATTGAATGAACCCACAAAATTTTGAGCATGAAAGAGATTCTCTCACTAGCTTCTAGGTGAAAACCCTAGAATCCCTTGGGGAATCCTTTTTCCCTTTATTTTTGTGGTTCATTTTGGTGAACCCGTCCTTAGAAAACTTCTTTTTCACTTCTGATTTTGCATTTTCATCCTAGGAAAAAGCTTGCATTGTATTAGGGTTTTGCATTGTCTTGCATTCTAGGGTTTTTTTTTTAAAGTCCATTAGTGAAAATTTCATGTTAGCTTGCATTTTGCATTGCATTTTCATTGAAAAAGTAAAAAAAATCTGCATTTTCATTTTGTATCTGCATTGGAAAAGCCTAAAAATCATTCAAATTTTTAAAAAATTGTCAAAAAAATCACTAGTTGGACTAATTCACCACACTGGGCGACTTAGTCCACCTGCATATTTTACACTGTATTTTTGGTATTTTCAAAGCATTTTCTACACTTCTATTCTTTGTTTCTGCATTTCTATTTTTTACTTTTGCATTTCTGTATTGTTTTCCAGAATTTTAGTTATAAGCATTTTATTGTTCTTTGTTTGCATTGCATTTGCACCCACCCTACATTTAGAAACCTTCACATGATTTTTTGGTGTCCTATTGTTGATACCTTAGTGAGATGAAGTTCAAGACTCATGGCATCTCATGACAACACACTTGTTGTAGAAATTGGGTTATCTCAAACTTCGACTACTAGTATTGATAATAGTACACTAGGCATATAAACTAACCTTAGTAACTCTCTGCATTCAGAAAACATGCATATTGAAAATAAACCTGATGATCTCCCACAAGAAAAGATATTTCACATCCCTGTAGACCTAGCAGATCTCCAACATCAAGTGACCTTGGAAAACATTTCAGCCACTACCATTCCCACCATAGAGAATATCCACTACATGCGTGACAGTGATGAAGGTCTAGATGTTGTGAAGAAAATAGTTGAGATATATCAAAAACATGTTCCTTCCACATCTAGGGTCTCTCAACCAGCCACCCCTATGGTTAGCCACGAAGGACCTCAAACTCCTCCTCCCTCAATAGTAGTGTTTATACCTACCTATGCATTTCCTAGCGTCACAACAACAATGCAATAAGTTAGCAATGTGATTCCTTCCCTTGGTATTCCTACTAGTATTCCTACCTCTTATGTGGCATCACATGCTCTATCCTCTTCCACCATACCATCCATTAGCATTCCATTCACTTTCCCTACCACTACATTCACCCCATCACCACTTTCTCTTCCACCTAACACCACTTATATCAATCCTCTCATAACACAAATTTTCCATACCGTCTCATCCATGCAACAATAAATCTCTACCATCAACTAAAACTAGAATGGTTCACCTACATACTATATTCGCATCAATCCCTTATCCTTATAAATCTTGTGGACCCCTATGCCACAAGGAATTGAAATACCTAGATTTGAGAAATATGGAGGGAAGGGTGATCCTTCTAACCATGTTAATGCTTACATTGATTTATGTAGTGATTTTTCTCTTGAAGATAAATTGTTAGCTAAATTGTTTCCTAGGACCTTAAAAGACACTACCTTGGATTTGTTTTTTTCTTTATCGAACAATTCAATTTGTTCATTCAATGAACTTGTTGATGCCTTTATCAACCATTTCCAAGTGCACATGACTCCTAAAAAGACCTTGGCTGACTTTATGAGATGTAGGCAAAACAATGATGAAAAGATAACAAACTTTATCTTGCATTATCTATCAGTTTATTCCCAACTTGATGTCAAGATCCCTGATCCACATCTTCAAAATATTTTTATTGAAAAATTGCTAGCACACCTTCAAGGAAAACTCACCATGATGAAATTTCTTTCCTTTATGCATTTATGCACATTGCTCTATGATTATCATAACTCAACCAGTAGTCGTGATACACGATCCACTTCTAGTCGAATTCAGAACACTGAATCTACCAACCATTTAACCAATTCTTAGCCATTTAGAAAAAAAATAAAGGTTTCTTAAATTTTAACCCTCCTTAACAAACCCCTTCGTCTGTCAATAATCAAATAGCAGTTGTTAAGACCGCGGTGCCTTTTAGTTATGGAGATCCCAAATGAAACTTCACGCCTTTACCTGATACCCTCCATAATACAATGACTCAATTTTTACAGCAACAAATGATTACCTTACTTTTTGTCCATGCACCCAATCCTAATAATCCTTTACCTCCATCCTTTAACTCCAATTCTTATTGCTATTTTCATAGAAAAAATGGACATGACACCAAACAATGTAAGCATCTTAAGCACCTTGTTCAAGACCTCATTGATTCAGGTCGTCTATCAATTGTTGGTGTTAATGATAAAGGAAATAAGTCTATCACCCCCCCCCCCCGCCCCCAAACCAAAATTTACAAATTCTCACTAATCCTATGCCTAAACATAATATTTCATTTTTCAAAGCTAGTGAAACTCCATAGAATGATGTTATGAATGTTGATACAAATGATGAACATTATGATCTTCTCCTGAATGCAACCCATGTCAAGCCTATGGATGAAAGGGTAGGCGCAATAGACATTATCCCTCGTAAGGGCCAACCTAAAACATCTCTTGATATTACTTTTTTCCCTCAAGACATACTCAAAAATCTTCCCGATGGTCCTCTCTACATAGTTGGTTGAATCTATGGCAAGCCCACTAATGGGATACTAATAGATCCCACCTATGGAGAGAATGTGATCACAAAAGAATTTTTGGTACTACATGATCTTTATCAAGATGTTTAGGATAAACCTAATGCATGGATCAAAATGCACAATGGTTTTGCTTGCCCTTACGATTAGATCAATCACCCTTCCATTACAAATAGGCCCTAATACATTGGATGTTACGTTCTTTATCATCTTGCAGTCGGACAAATTTCATTTGTGGTTGGGCCATCCATGGCTCTACTCAATGAAAGCAGTCCCTTCGGCTCTCTAAAAATGCTTGAATTTTCCCTTTGACAATGATATATTCATTGTCCACCATAGCGGCTTTAACCCTTTGTCTTCCAAAGGAAAATTTTCATTAGAAGCCTTTTGCCCTGAGCCCATAGAACCCATCACCCCCTAAAAATATTTCTTTTTTATTGCTTATCAAAAATTTAAAGCTAAGAAAATATTTGAATTATCTATTTGCCATATATCCCCATCCACTTTTGAAACTCCCATCCTTGATGAAGTTATGTTGCAACCCAAATCAGACCTACCTAACCAGACAACATTGGAAACCTCCTCCAAATCATCCAAGAGGCCTAGATATCATGAAATTAATTTCATCCTACCTCCTCGCATAAAACAAGTTTATAAAGCAATCAAAGGAGAAAGTGGTTGAACAACCTATGGTTCTTTCCGTTCCTCCCCCTATGGATGACAAGCAACCTATGGTTGATCAAACCACTCCTTCCTAGATGCAACTTGACAATAGAATAAAAATAAATAGAGGAGCTAGGGAGCATAGGCATCACCATCGTGCTCTTGCTCACAAGTCACGTGATGAAGAAAATCATGATAATAATAATCCACACTTGCTAGAAGAAATGCATGATGAACCTCCTCCCCCACCACCACAACATGATCCTATACCTCCATAACAACCAAAATTATATGCTTCAATTGATATTTTCATTCGCCCTCCTATTGTCATTAATTTGGATGATGATGAGGAGAAGATTGCTAAAATAGACGAAGAGGTGCATAACAATTTGAATACATTATTTTCCTCTTCCATAAGCTTACATGACACCTCTCCTAGGACAATAATTGACCTTGATGCTATTTCTACAATTGTTGTTGTCCCTCTAGCTAGTCGCCCACCTGCCCTTTACACTGAACAAGATTGGGAGGCGAATGACTTGCTTGATGGTTGAAGTGCATTTGCTTACTAGTCTCTTTCCTTTTATTTTTCATGTTTGTGTGTGTGTCACGTGTTCCCCCGTAACATTTTGTTTGATGTTCACTCGCTTTTTAACATTATTCTATTTGTCCCTTCACTCTTCTCTATGTCATGACTTTTATTTCTCTTTTTCACTTTGGATTTTTGCCTTCCTTTTAGGGATGACGCAAAGCATTGAGACAACAATGTCCCTTTCATGTTGACCCAAAAGGATCTTTTCCTTTATATTTTTCTTTTGCTTTTGTTATCCTTTTGGTGATGATGCAAGGCATTGAGATAGTAATGTCCCTTTCATGTTGACTCAAAATTCCCCTTTTCTTTTTCTTTTTGCTTTTGTTTTCCTTTTGGGGATGATGCAAGGCATTGAGACAATAATGTCCCTTTCATGTTGACCCAAAAGGCCCCTTTTATTTTTGTTTTTGTCTTCCTTTTGGGGATGATGCAAGGCATTGAGACATCAATGTCCCTTTCATGTTGACCCAAAAGGCCCCTTTTCTTTTTCCTTTTAATTTTTTCTTCCTTCTGGGGATGATGCAAGGCATTGAGACATAAATGTCCCTTTCATGTTGACCCAAAAGACTCTTTTCCTTTGTCTTTTTCTTTTGATTTTTTTGTCCTTTTGGGGACAATGCAAAGTGTCGAGACACCCTATATCTCTTCCATGTTGACCCAAAATGATCTTTCTTTTTCTTTGTTTTCACTCTCTTTGTGTCCTTCTTTCAGTTTTATGTATTTGGGGGAATGATGATAGTTATGAGCTCTCTAAACAAACATTGCAGCAACGCACATACTAACCCCAAATCCATAGTTCCCTTATGTGTTGGTGTTTCATTTTTGGGGGCAACCACTTTTCCCTTTCTTTTTCTTGTTTTGCATAATGCAGCCTTACTTGGAAACATATCACTTGGCGTAGGGATTTCCAAGTTGGATCTCATGTCCTTGCTTTCTTTTTGCATTTTTTATTTCTCAACTTTAAATCAATTGCTCACAAAATGGTGTGTGGAAATTCCTTTAAAGTGGGGGCATACACTAGCATTATTTCTTTTGCATTTTTATTTTTCTTGGTTCTTAGTGCAACCTTACTACTTCATATGATGTGTTTGTTGCTTTGTGGATGAAATTGGGTGTAATGTCCTTCATGAAAGTGATATATCTTATCATATTACATTCCTCTTAGTGACATGATGTGACAAATTGCATCCCCTAAGTTGTGAATTTTCTATTCTTTGATTGGTCCTCTCTTGGAGACACTAGACACAATGTTCCCTAAGTAAAAGACCTTGCATGAACTAAGGAAGACTCCTTTGAACATCCCTTTTTCATTTTAGATGTTAAATTTTACATTTTTCATATATGGCCACCTTGAATAAAACAACTTGCATGCATGTGGTGCCATCTTGAACTTGTTCATGAGCTCCAAGTATATGAAGCTTTGCTTATCTCAGGAAGCTCGAAAAACCTTGTCTTTGTGGCACCTTATCAAAGTTTTGAGGAGGTATAACTTTGGTATGGTTAAGCAAGAATCCCAACCAACGACATGACTTTCCCCATAGCCACCTATGTGTGTGTGAGTGCATACCATCCATGAGTGTATGTTTCTCACCTTTTGGGCCTTCTCACCTTGCGAACAAACAAAATTTTCATCACCCCAAAGTGAGTACACATCTTTTTAGACAAACAACCTAGATCTGAACAACAACTAGTTGGACAAACGGTCGAAGCTTGATCTAACTTTCCCTCTCTTTTCACTCATTCACATCACTTCCTTGTGTGATATTTTGTACTGATGTTTTATTTGCCATGGGATCTTGATCCTGGGGGCTTGATCATCCCTCTTGATTATAGTTGTCTCATCTTACTAGCATGAGTGCATTTGGATTCTTCCTGATATGCATTTCTTGGATACTTTAGTGTGAGTTTGAAGCAAGTTCATCTTCTCACTAAAGTGGGGGCTAAATGTTTCACAAAAAAATGTATCCTTGAAATTTTTCACTCATTTGGGCCTTTTCCTATGGATTTTGGCCCAATTTTTCTTAGATTTAATGTTATAATGTGGCCAACACATTCACATTAGGCCTTGAATGCTTGCAAATCAACAAAAACCTAAAGATGTCTTACAAAGGTGTTGTAACACATTTTCTCACTTTTCTATGACTTTTATATAATAATTCATCTAAATAACCCCTTTCCAAGCTTTATTTCAAAGTGTTGTAAATATTTGTAATAAACTCTCACACTTTCTTCGGCTTGTCATCACTAAATTGACCCTTTCTTAAGATAAAATTCCCCCTTAATGCACTTATAGGTCCTTCTTAAGTGTGTTTTGGAGGACAATACCATTAAGCATCATTAATCATCTTTTAATCCTCAACATCCACTTGAAATTTCCCAAGTGGACTAAGTCGTCACCTTGGGTGACTTAGTCCCATTTGGCATAAAAATCAAATTTAATCTTAATTCCCGATGGGATTTTTTGTCTCCTAAACCTTAAGGTTGGCCTATGATGTGTTATTTTTTTGGGAGTTAGGGCATAAAATGTATAAATAAGGGTTTTTCTCCTCATTTTACATCTCCTAATCTCCATCTTCATAAGTAATCAAGCACTTTATCTTCTCAAGAAAGCATCAAGCATTCAAGTACTAAGCACATCAAACAACATCCATTGGAGTTGATCACTTGCATATCTTCAACTTCTTCAATAAGGGCTTGGTGATTTGTTGTACTTTCATTTTATTCAATCATCTTTCCCTTTACATTTCATTTCATTATCTAGGGTTTGATTACCAACATGGGGTTTGACTAAGGAAAACCCCTATTCTCTAACGCTAAGCCTTTTTCCCTCTTTGCATGTATGCTTTACAGACTTTGTATGCAAATTAGTCAAAGAGTAAGGTGCTAAAAGGTGTCATCATTCCATCCACATAATTCTAAGTCAACAAACCCTAAAAGGATCTTGAAGACAACTTGCAGGTCAATATCTAAAGATTCGAACATGGGTCTCTATCAGAAACAAAAGTACAAGTGGGTAGCTACAGATTCCAGTCTCGAGATTCCCAAAAGTTCAGGTGGACTAAGTCACCATCATTGGTGAATTAGTCCCACTGTTAGGCCTGAAAAGTCATCTCTATAGATCTAGACACCCATTTCCCTAAAACTGGTTCTAGCAAAGTTTCCACAAAGCAGGACTAAGTCGCCCAGCTTGGCATAAGTGTCCCAATCAGCATCAACAACAAAATCTAGAAGATTCCAGATCTCCTCTTCATCAAAATTTAGTTTCCAGGTGCACCACTTATGTCTCCTTCAATTATGTTATACTTTGCATGCATTTTAGGTCATTCTTAGGGCATTTTACATAGTATTTTTTAATATATTTATATTATATTAGTTTACATTTCATAGTTAGTTCATTTCAGTACTTTTCAACACTTAGGCACATTCCATTTCACACACACATCACATATCGAACCCCTAATCTTGAATGAACCCACAAAATTTTGAGTGTGAAAGAGATTCTCTCACTAACTTCTAGGTGAAAACCCTAGACGCCCTTGGGGAATCCTCTTTCCCTTTATTTTGTGGTTCAATTGTTTTTTCTGTGTTGCTTGAAATTTCTTTACTTTTTATACAATAGAAGTATTTATGAGTGTCTTTGAAAAAGGGAATTGAAGTTTTAGGTTATTTTTATATTATATTTGTAAGAACACAGTAATAGGAGATTGGTGTATATCATAGTTATTATATACTAGGCTTGACTGAATGCAAGATTCACTTAAGGTACACCCAACTAAAGTTATTAATTTAACTAGTAAAGCTTGTGTTACTTCTAGGATAGTTAATCCAATATGGGAGGGAGTTTTTGTACTTACTTGCTAAATAGATTTATTTCAAGTAGATTAGTATGTTGTAGGTTAGTCTGGGATGACATATTATCCATTGAAAGACAATACCTAGATGTGTAGTGTAAGATAGCCTTAAGTCAAATCGGTCCTGAGTAGTGTATGTGATAGATGACTCTCAGTCATTTACTGAACTAAAAAATCTAGCCAAAGTAGTGCAATTTTTTAGACTCCACTATAGATTGTGTGACTATCAAGACTACACTATCAGTTCACCATGATCCATTATTACAAGCTAGTTCGAGATTGTGGGATTGCAAAGTTATAGTTATGTAGGACATAGCACTATGCTTAGTTGGCTATCGTTATTAGTTACCCTACCAATCTCTTCGGTGAAGGGAAGGGCCATGTATAGAATGATAGATATGTGGGGACTGCATTAAGAGTCTATGGTTGGCGGAAAAGCGCTTGGGTGATGCTTCTCCTCCACAGTAGGCAACATAAGAACCGAGATTTGAAAGGAAGGATCATGGACCATCTTACAACTATTCATTCTAAATCTCTTTGAGCTATGTATGTATTTGTATGCTTTCTTACATTGATGAAAATATGAAATGAAAAGGAATTCATGTTGTAATATTCTTTTCATCTTGATTTGGAAATTATCAATAAAAGAAAAAAAAAAATTATTGCAATGTTTTGTTACTAATTTTTGTTTATTTACTCGTTTGGTGTAAAATAAGAAATTTTTACTTTATAGAAGGGTTGGGATGTGACAAGGAGTAGAATGAGAAAGAGATGGAGAAAAATATGGGAAAGTGATTAGATGGGGTAATGGCATAATCTACATATAGAAAATAATTGGAATGAGGTGGAACCAAATGAATATTTAGAGAGATATAAATATATCTAATAATTTTAGTTTTCTATTCATTCCAACTCCACAATTAGACCATGTGAACCAATTATCTAAATAACTTGAATAACTACCATATAGGGGGTCAACCACACTAAAATAGTTTTAATAGTAAATTTAGTTTTCAAATTCATCTTGGTTGAGTTTAATATGGTTATACCAACTATGATCACTATAGTTTTCTACCATATATAAATCTCTACCTAAAATCTAATCTACATTATGGATACTTATAGACATAAAATCCCAAAGAAATTTATTCCTTGGTATCATTAAGATCATATATGAATTAAATCCAATATTCTATCCATTTTATAAAGTAAAAACCCAAATAAAACTAAGTGAGGGGTCTTCACCTTTATCAATGACATATTTGAAAAATATCCATGAATACATCCCTATAGCAAATCCTCCACTTTTGTCTTTCTAATATGCAATAACAAAGCATCAATAAAAATATAGCTTAGTTTGAATTCTTCAAGAAATAATATACCAAACTTCTAGATATTAATAGCCTTTTTGACCCTATAGTTCTAAGGGGAGATAAATTCCAATCACATTGCAAGAAAATATATCGTAGTTTATGATAATTAAGGAAGGATATTTCATTATACAAAGGCAACACACCAAATTGAATAGAGAGCTAAAATTTTATCACTATTATTTTTATCCCTAGTAATGATTATTGGGCATTCAATACCTAATATAGTTGACTAATAGATTGAGATACTAGAACAACTTAGGATTATGTGATCAAATATAGTTGTTTTCATTATACAATTCAATTAAGAATCATTGAAAGAATCAAATGAAATAATTCACAAGTCATGAGACATGAGACGTAGATTTACATGTGAAATCCTTTAAAAAAATCTAACAACAAAGGGATAGTAATAATTGTATCCACAAGAAAATTTACATCCAATACAGTAGGTGTCTCGTGTAGAGACTAAATATACAAAATCCAAACAAGTTTACCACACCTTTAGTTGATTAAAAATTAATCAACTAAACCTCATTCCATTTATACAAGTAGATAGATATATCCATATTCATGGAATACTTTAACTCTCTAACTATTACATAGAATATTAAAAAAAACACAACCATTTCATGATCATACCATGATGTTATCATGTTACACTTTACACGAAATATGACTTCTCCATATGGATGATCACTACACGTAATAACATGTTGGCACTCACATTTTTCAAAGGTTGTTGACTAACTTCATCTAAATCATACATGTATCTTCCTAAACCATAGCCAAACACTATCCATGGATTGTCATAGAAAAGAAAAACATCAAATTGCTTCTAAATACTTATAATACCTTTAAGAACCTCCTAGAACATCACTATTCTCCTATTCATCACCAAATATACTATAAAACCACCACAAATTCACCTACACTATCATACACACTCTAATGGCATACCAAAACAATTATGCAATTGCAATTTCTTCCCCAAATGACATGGTTGGGAACATAGTAATACTAGAGTTAGACAAGTCTCCATAATAAACTACATCTCAAACTCGCTAAAACTTACCATATCTTACCACAATGAACACTATCTTTATTTATTAGTCTAAAAACAAGCACCTAAGTTCATAAACTTACAACAAGGTTATTATCTTATCTCACCAAGAATCTTTAAAATAATTCATTAAAGGTGAATAACACACCAAAGTCGCAACATTATCCTACTTGATATTTATTTTAGGAAAGTTTATAATAACTTAAGAAGTTAACTTCATGTACGAGACTAGGATAAATCCATCCCATCCCTACACCATGAAAACTTAGAAGTACTCATAGTTTTTGTTAAAAAATAAACAATATTCACCTAAGAGTTAATTTTCTCCATCTATTTTTCTCATCTCAATTGCATCCCAAAGAAAATTATATTATATATCTATATTATAGTGTTATTCTTTGAAGCGAGGTACTTGCTACATTGGTTTAAAGAATAACACTGTCTATATCCAAATTCAATTTTTATTTTATTTTTTGGATACCCCACTGCTGCCCTAGTAGAAGAAATTATGCTACTACATTGCCTCCTCAAGAGATCGGGCAAAAAATTCAATTTTGGGTTGATCTCACAAAAAAATTCAATGATGATTCAGGCACAAAAAATAGCCCACGAGATGCGAAAATGGGCTCAACACAATGAAAATGGGTCAAAACAAGCTTCACCATGCCAAAAATAGATTAATGGGCTCAAAAACCCTAAATTTCTAGCATAAATAGAAGGGTAGGGGTCATTTTCAAATAATTTGTGCACTTGACCTTCTAGAATTCTTGAAAATTTGCTCTAAGGTGCTGATGAAATGGCGGCTCATGTGCTTCCCAAGCATCAGATGGAGCAGGTGACCCCAGGTACACAATTCAAAACTTTTCTCATTTTTTGTATTTTTTGATGCATTTATTAAGGTCTGAATAGGTCAACCAAAATCGACTCTCTAGGGTGTTGCAAATGATTTGGTCAACATCACGTTTTTCAATGTTGACCCACCTTTGTAGCATAGCATCGTGTGGCGCTATGAGGTCTTAGGGTCACGCAAGAAATTTTGACCCGCCTTTGTATGATAGCATCAAGCGAGCCTAGGACAATATGGCATCATGGGGAAATACCAACCCGCCTTTGTAGAATAGGGTCACCTTCATTTATAACGTTGATTTTGTGAAAACATAGGGTGCCTCCTTTGTAAATGTTGACTCACCTTTGCTTTTAGGGATTTTTTTAATTTTCAAAAATGCACTAGGTTGATTAAATTTGACGTCGTGGGAATTTTGAATGTAGGAGGTTCTTTTTGTGCTCCACTTGAAGGAGCATAGAGGGAAAATATTGCATCAAACGAGGCACTTGAGTGATGATGCTCTATTTTTCCTGGGTTCAATCAGATTCGGCCATGTGGCGTAGATGCCTATAGTTCGAACGCACTTGGCCATGATGATGACATTTGTGGAGAGATGGTAGAGTGAGACATCATCATTCCACCTACCAATAGGAGAGGCCACAGTCACCTTGGAGGATGTATGGCAGATCTTACAGATCCCCATACACGGCGAGTGGATCATTTATGATGTTAAGGCTTGTGGTGAGTCCATATTCCAATTGTTCGAAGTTGATTGGTATGAGGTAGACAGTGGGCAACTCGAGTTGGATCGGTATGTGGGGATTTCCCTAGATTTGACTTTATTCATCAGTGCACTAATTTTGGGAGTCCTTGTTCTTGACAAACGAGCACGGGGATGCAACATTGGATGGGGCATAGTTTGGTCCCATATGATGGAGGAGATGACCGTCTACTCCTGGGGGCCAGTTGTCCTTGCTTCATTATATCATGGCATACACCAGGTTGTATATTGTGGGGCCTTCAACATTAGAGCGAGAGTGACACTTCTTCACATTTGGGCTTATGAGCACATAGCAGTATTGAGGTCCACCATTGCAGATGTTTAGATAGACTATGATGGCCTTGCAGTTTATAGGTATGGAGGGATGACCACCCTCCACTACATAGGTATTACTGGCACCCTGTACTAAAGGTGGTTTATCGATGAAATGACATTTTTCAAATGGATACCTTGGCTCCATTATCACAGGTGGCACGATGATGATAACCAGTTATTCTATTTCCGCTAGACTAGATACATGTAGGGGCAGGAGCATCACATGATCAAGTGCTACCTATGAGATAGGGTAGCGAGACAATTCAAAGAGGTGCAAGATGCACCCGATTTAGTATACAGATCTATTTTTGTGAGGAGAGCTCGAGAGGTAGCTTCGAGGTAGTGGGTCCAACCCCAGGTAGCGATCAATGATTTTAGATAGTTGGTCATGCAACCTTGGGTATACTTTGATGGTCCCCTGGATGAAAGGATGGTACAAGGTTATGATGCATATTGGAAGGCCCATGCTCCTATCAGATTGACATTACCGATTGTTCCAACAATGAGTCGAGGTCTAGTCTGAGGACCTCAGATTGGACATGTGCCTTAGCAACTAGCACAACAACCCCAAGATGGGCATGACAGACAAGATGGGCACGACAGACACGATGGACATGATGGATAAGTGTCACCCCTAGTATCGCCAGTGAGATAGAGGGCACCATAACAACCACTCCAACGGCCTCCACATCATCTACCACCAGGTCCCAATCCACAAGATGAACAGATAGTAGCACTATAGGTGCAGGTTCAAGTGTTGACAGGGCAGTTGTAGTAGGCACAGGCTCAGATTCAGAACCTGACCTAGGAGAGGGATCAGGTGAGACAGGAGGTTGCGCAGGAGTGCCAGCAGAGGCAAGATGTAGATCTTGGTTTGGCTCTTGAGATAGGTCACCGCAAAAAGTTAGAGGCAGTAGCGTAGCAGGCATAGGGATAGGCAACAATCCCCACAAAGATGTACAAATGGGAGATGCAAGAGGCCTCTTACTACAATCTACTATACTATAGAGCCTATCCACAGGAGCGTTAGGAGTCAGATTTCTCCCATATCAGCCAAGCTGCATTGAGTAGGTCTCTTGGGGGTCCATCAGTCAGACTATCAGGGTCTCACCGTCAGAGTCGGGGTAGCCACAATAGTGACCGACAAAGCGAGGGGAGCTCAAGGCATCGATAGTGCGTAGACACTTTTTTGATGTAAAACTTGATTATATGATTTATATACATTCATTGGCTGAGTTTTGATTAGCCTCTTGTATATTCCATATGATGACACTACATATCTGATTCTGATTGTATCATGATATTCAACTTTTTTGATATATATGAGATGGCTCTGATGTGATGTTATTTTATTTTATCTTACGTGTTATGGATGTATGGATGATATGATATGGATGCATTTAATGATCATACTATGATGTTTTATGTTTTATGATGTGATGTATGTGATGTTATCGATGTATGATATGAATGCACATGTAATGTATGATTGATTTGTATGGATGTGCTTATATGTGATGGATAATAATGATGTTATGATGTGCTTAGAATAACAAATCTATATTATGTTGATGATAATGCATGTGAGATGGATGCAATGTAATGACATATTTATTTATTTTTTAGTATATTTTCGATGTGGTGTATGATGATGCAAGATGTGATGATCTTAAGATGCTTATATGGTTGTGCGATGGATGATAATGCAAATGTGTTGTTATGAGATGCTTGGAATAATAAATTTATATTATGCTAAACACCCTAAATGATAATGTAATGATGGATGATGTTTCCTATTATGATGATATGTATGGTTATGTAGTATGTTGATGGTTTTTGGATGTAGGATGGATTCAATTTTGTTTTTTTTAGTGTCATGACACCAGGTTAGTACGTGGAGAAGATAGAAGAAAGAGGGATCAACTCGTAAGTTTGAGACAATGTAGAAGTCCAAAAAGTCTATAATTCATCAAGACTTTATTAGATATGATACTTAGTGATGATGATTCGTTGCTTATCAAGGATTGGGGACATAAAGAGCATTACTTTCATTATGTTTGATAACACACATAGATACAATGCATCAAGGTATAGATAACTAGGATGGTGTTCTACCTAGTGAGATGGACTTTGACTCAACAAACAGATAGGAGTGTCCTTGTTCACACTCGACATATGAAACCTTGTTAGAGTGTACTTCAGATATTTCAAACATCTTGGACCAAAACATAGAAAGGTCAAAACCTCTCAATGTAATAGTCAAAAATATATCCAAAACATCCTTCCTACAAATTGAACAAAATTAGCATGACCAAGGTTATCTTACAAGAATATCCAACAAGCACAAAAAACAAAAGATAATGATCAATTCCCCATTCATTTCTCTCTAAATAATTTTGATTAGAAATCATCGAGAGGTCATTCGAATGAGCTTAATTAGATAAATCAAAATAAAATATCAAGTAAACAAACAAGCTAATGTTCTTCATACCTCTAGCCAAGACTATACTACGATGATGTTTGATGTCTATGTCCATTGTAGGAAAGATGTATCCTAGGACATGATGTTATTGGATTATTTTGAAACTAATGGGATTATGAGCTATTGATACCAATATTTGACCAACTTGTTTACCTATTGACCTAGACTTAAGACCTTGACGTGGGAGTTTACACTTTCAATTAATTGCTATACTTATTTCTGTTTGTTTTGCCAAAGGTTGAAGGTGATGATTGATTTATTGTGAGTGGATGTTTATTGTAGATGAATGTTGGAGTGCAATGGATTATTTTGGGTTTTTTTAATGTTTTTGGTATTTTGAAATGTTTTGAGGTTGTTTTGGGATTTTTGAGATGTTTTACAAATGTTTTGATTTTCAAAAATTTCAATGTTTTTGGAAATTTTCAAAGATTTTGACCAAGAACCTAACCTAAGGACCTATCCTAGGGGTCTCGAGGGTTGATAAAATATTAGCCTTGCCTATTTTATACATGTAGAGACCACATAGTTTGACTGACACAAACTCATTTATTGATGAAGATATAAACATGTATGGATTGCTAGTTTATTATGACAGACTCCTAACTTGGACTAACCTAACGTGTCTCAGAGGCACATCAATGATGGCCTTGCCTATATTCAAGCTTAGAGACTTTTACTTTTATATGAAGATTATGTTTTTTAATTTTTATGATTTCAACTTGTTTTTTTGGATTTTGACATGTTTTGGATGTTTTTGGATTTTCTTGATTTTATGAATGTTTTTGGATTTTCTGATGTTATGAATGTTTTTTGACTTTTTGATGTTTTGAGGATTTCAAGAATATACATGAATCTAATCCAATGCATTTATAATAACATGCCCCCAACGTGATGCGATAAACTACTTAGATATAGGTGAGACAAACTAACCTTAGGAATGTGCCAAGTAGTACTAAAAGGGAACATGATACCGACACAGGATCAAGCTATGATGCACATGCGAATGGGTGATGGAAGGAATATGGAATGTGATGGAAGGTGATACTAAACAAGCCAAAGAACTGATGGTGTGTGGAAAATTCTTATTTACACAAGGTGCTTGATTGCCTATTTTTCAACAAGGTACTTTCCCAAAGCGCCACCGAAGTGGTTTTCACTAGAGGATGATGTTTTTCTTTACTATTTTAAATCCTTTATTTTATTTTATTTTTATTTTGATATATTTTGATTTTTTTTGTATTTTTGAATTTATACCTTGCAAGCTTAGGCATAAAACTTTTTGAGATGGGATTTATTGATGGGATCCTATAGAGGTTCACCTTTGGGTGTGGATAGCTGATATGCTCATGACTTGTAGCTTGTTGCGATGATGAAGGGTCCTTAACCAATTAGGTTCAAACTTGCCCTTGTTTTCTAGATGTGGTAATTTTTCTAATTTTCTTTCAACACGAGCTCTCCAACTTGGAAGGACCGACTCTTGATCTTCTTATTATAGCTACTTTTGAGATAGTTTTGATAAACTTGCAAGTGGTTCAAAGCATCCATGCACCACTCGTCCAGTAACTCCATCTCATTCAACCATGATACTCGATACTTTTCATCAGTAATAATATTATGCAATGATATTCTCAAGGATGGGAGCTCAATCTCAATGGGAAGGATGGCTTTTGATCGATAGAACAGGGAGAAAGGGGTTGCACATGTAGGTGTGTGGATACTTGTTTGATAGGCCCATAAGGTAGGGTTCAACTGCAGGTGCCAGTCACGACCAACTTCATTGACTATTTTTTTTAGAATTTTCATAATGTTTTATTCGTAGCCTTAACTTGGCCATTACCCTGTGGGTAATATGGGGTGGAAAAGCAATGTTCGATATTGAATTTTTGGAATAGCTCATGGACATCCTAATTTTTGAAGGGTGTTCCATTATCAGAGATAAGGGCTTGTGGAACACCATAACAACAAATGAGGTAGTTTAGGATGAATTTAGAGATCTTATTCCTTGTGATATAGGTCATGGGGTGGTTTCTACCCACTTTGTGAAGTACTATATGGAATTTATAATGAACTTGTGTCCATTAGATGAGGTGGGTGTGATTTTTCCAATGAGATCAAGCCCTCATTGTGAAAATGGCCAAGGTGTTGCAATCAGCTGGAGCTCCTGAGCTAGTGCATGAATGAGGTCTCCATGTTGTTGGATTGCATACACTTTCAAACATAGTCATGGGCTTCTTTCTCCATCGTAGGCCAGTAGTACCCCATCCTCAATAGTTTCTTGGCCAAGGGCATACCACTAGAATACAAACCACAAATACCATCATGTACCTCAATTAAAGCAGTCAAAGCTTCCTTAGGGTTAAGGCATCGCAAGAGGGTTACTTCGATACTTCTACGATAAATGGTGTCACCTAAGATAATGAAACAAGATGACTTTTTGATAAAGCTTCTTTTAAGATTTGGGGTGATGTTGGTGAGGAGGAATCCTATTTTTAAGTAGGTGAATTTTTCATGGTACCAAGGATCACTAGGACCAACAATTTCACACACGAACTCATATTTTGGTACCTCGAAAGATGGTATGAGAAGGTGTTCTACAAGGAATTCATTTTTATGGAAATTTCATGCGATATCTAGTAATGATTTGATTGTAGCTATAATGTTAGTTGCTATGTTGTTTACCCTTAATATCTGCTCAAAGGTTATGTCAATGAATAATTCCTTGAGGTCCTCCACCACCTTTTTATACGGGGTAAGTTTATCATCTTTAGTTTGGTATTCATCATCAATTTGATTGATAATCAGTTATGAGTCCCCATAGACATTGAGTGCCATGATTTTCTATTGTACTACAATTTGAAGTCCTATGATAAGGGCTTCACACTCTACAATGTTATTAGTATAAGGGAAAGATAACATGTATGATTTTGGGATACAATCCCATTGTGGTGTGATAAAGAGTATTCCCGCTCCTAAACTATGTTGAGTATATGACCCGTCGAAGTATACCTTCCAATGGTCTGTTGCTCTGAGGTTGAAAATTGACTCATCTAGAAATTTTGATACTAGTGTGTTCTCAACATATAAGTGCTTCATCCAATTGATCTACAATTACCTATCCCTTGATGGATTTCCACTCCACATATTCAATGTCATATTTTGTCAAGATCATGACCCACTTAGCCATTCACCCTATGAGCATTGCTTTAGAATGCAGATACTTGAGGGGGTCTAACTTGGCAATGATCTTTATTTGATGAGCAAGCATGTAGTGCCTGAATTTTTGTGAAGTAAACGCTACTATAAGACAAGCTTTCTCAATTAATGTGTTGTTTAGCTCATTTCCCACCAAGGTTCTACTTATGTAGTAGATAGCTCTTTCTTTCCATGTTTCATCATGTTGTGCTAAAAGAGCACCAAGAAATGTTGTCATAGCTAATATGTAGAGGATTAATGGTTTGTTTTGGATTAGTGGCATGATGACTGGTGGTGTTAGCAAGTATTCTTTGATTTGGTTAAATGTCTAATTTCATTTCTCATCCCATTTGTAGGCTACCCCCTTGTGAAGGAGATGAGAGTATGGGATGGTTTTATCTGGTAACTATGTTATGAATCTGTAGATTGATTGAAGCCTTCCCTACAGACCCCTCAATTTTTTTAGTGTTCCGGGTGCTTCCATGTCGAGGATTGCTTTGAATTTTGTAGGGTCTATCTTGATTCCCCTCATTGATACAATATACCCTAGGAGCTTTCCTAATTGCACACCAAAGACACATTTCTTAGGGTTGATTTGTACCTTATATTCCTCTAGTCTATCGAAGATTGGGCCCAGTGTTGATATGTGGTCCTAATGCTTTCTTGATTTGGCTAGTATGTCGTCCACATAGTCCTTTATAGATTTGTGGATCATATCATGAAATATCATATTCATAGCCCTTTGGTAGGTAGATCTTGTGTTCTTAAACTCAAATGGCATCATATTCCAATAGTAGGTTCCCCGTGGATAAGTGAAGGTTGTCTTATGTTGGTCATTTTTGGCGATCATAAGCTGGTTGTATCTTGAAAAACCCATCCATCAATGATAGAATTTTATGCCCCGCTGTCAGATGTACAATCATGTCTATGTTAGGAAGTGGGAAATCATCCTTAGGGCATGCTTTATTCGGTGTGAACCCCTAAACCTGCAAATGCACACGAGCAACAAACATGGTTAAGTTGTTAGATCAAATGCATGCAAACAAGTATGAGGGATTCCCCATGAAATCCATCTCTCTAAAACTTAATCTAGGAAATGAAGAACACAATGTAATCACAACATGTAAATCCTAATTAAGCAAATAGCATTATGATCCCATGGGGGAATTGGTGCCAATGAAGTGTTGCAATTGGCCCTTTCTCAATTCCTAAGTTGCAATGTTGAGTGATTTAAGAAAATGGTCAAATCTCCAAAGAGATTTGAGAATAACCTTGTTACAAATTATGAAAATGGTGATGGGTTGAGTGAAATGGGAAAGATTAGCTCTCAATGTGGAGAGAGTAACTTTGCATGAAGATTGTGGATGAGAAATGAGGAGAGAAGCCTCCAATTTATAACTTTCAATTTGGAAGAGAAAGTGATGTTTAAGCAATGTGGGACTAACTTCCAATCCAATGGTTGAATGCCACATGTCATGATGTGAATGGTTAGTGGTTGTGCACATTTTGGCCAAAGTTCCAATAAATGCATTTAGTTTGAATTTGAAATTGTGAAATGACTTGTTGAAGAGGTAAGAGAAGTGGAGTTAATGTCACTTGGCTCAAGGCCAAGGACATGTAAGAGGCCTTAAATGCCTTGTTGGAAGGACCAAGTCCACTTGGCCTTTTTAAATTCAAATGAGGGAATATTCCCTTTTGATGCCATGTGAGGGAAAATAGGGAATTAAATAAATCAAATTATTTGATTTATTGTGCAACTTGCATTCTCTAGAGGATTTTAATGAGAGGGATTAAGTTAATTATGGTTTTGATTAATTTAATGAAGAAGTAAATGGTGTGACAATTTAGACTTAAATTTATGAATTGATTTAAGTCATGAATTGATTTAAGTCAAGAATTGAGAGGAAAAGATTAATTAAATAAATGATTTGATTTATTTAACTAAGGAGGAATATGTTAGATTAAATCAAATCAGGTTTAATTTATTCAATTTAATAAGAGGACTTTAGAGATTTTAATCAAATAAAATGAATTATTTAATTAAACAGAAAAGTAAGATTAATTAAATTAAATTGATTAATTTAATCAAAGGAGGTGATAGACCTAGTCAGATGAATAATGATTCATTAGATTAAGAGATAGAATTACGATTGAAATGCTGAGAGTGTGATTCCAGAGGAAATGATGTTAGTGATTGGGATCAAATGTGCCAAAATGAAACTGTACATTTTCCATGTCTACATTCGGTACCTAAAGTTGGTACAGATTCAGATGCCCCCAATGGGATTGGAGACAGGTACAAGGTTGGAAACCCACTCTAGATAGTGAATGGGTTGTATGAAGCCAGCGTCAAGGAGTTTTTGTAGCTCAAGTTTGACTAATAAAGTGATATGTGGATGCATCTTTCTCAATTTTTGTCTTACTGATTTTATCTCTAGATAGACTACTAGATGATGGACCACTACCTCTTGATCAAGGTCTGACATATCAACGTATTTCCATGAAAAAATCACTTTTCTTTCCTTTAGAAATGTAGCTAGATTTTCTTGTTCTTCGGTCAAAAGTGACTTAGCATAGAAAGTGATGTGTGGGGTTTCTTCAGTTCCTAGATTCATGGGGTTGCATTTTTCTGCCAGTACTGGTGTTTTTTCCCGATGGATAGCACTAAGGGGAAGATTTAATCCCTCATCCTTTGGCACCTTAGAGAGGTTTTCACCATTGGATACATCCTTTATTTTTACTATTTTTGGATCAGAAAGTGCCACAGTGTGGTTTTCACTTAGAGATCTAGATGTTACTCTTAGATTTTCAATTTTGTGACTAAGAGATTCAATTTTTCCCCCATAGTACACATGCATATCCAAATCTATGTCAAACCTTACTTTGTGATTTCCATATGGTAGCTCATCCCTTAGTCCCATGAATTTTGAGAGAGCCTCATCATTTTCGAATGTATCTAAGATCGGTGATCCTCGTTGGTCACAATCAATGAGTTGGGGGTAAACGAGTTTTAGTTTGGTGGCTTGGGTATTTGACTCAAAGGACATAAAGGTGATCATAAAGAGAGGAATCCTCAAATAGCATGGGTAAATTAGAGATCGGATCCTCAAAGGGACTATAAGTGATACGGGTACCGATGGGGAAGCTTTGACTGTTTTAACCATAGCACCTTTTTCAAGTATGGTTATCTTCATAGGGGTACATCTGAGGCCAAGATTCTTAATGCACTTCTCGAGAATGATGGGTTCTAATAGGTGATTGTCATTTTTCCAGAGCTTCTCATTTTTTATGTAGCCCTATCCAAACATTAACTATAGACCTTTGTTGTTGTCTTTCATGGGAAGATAAAGTCTTGATACAATAGGCTTGATACATCCTTTTCATCCACCACCTCTTTGCTTATGTCTCCCCATTTTCTGAAGGTGGTAGGTTCTGCTTTGAAGGTCTGAGATGTTTCAATTGGTTGTGGTTTCCCATGAGATCTAGGAGATTGAGGTAACCATCCTATCACAAAGACACTCTTTTTTTAATTTACAGTCCCCACACCCATTATCTTGGATTACAACTTTGAAATTTGGGATGTTCTGAATGGTAGGTTTCTTTGTCTCAGAGGTGGAGGCTAAGTTGGATGTTTCTACATAGGGGGATGTGGGTCCTTCATAATTTTTTGGAACTTGGGGGATCTTATAATACTTCGCCTCCATATTTTTCAATAATAAAAGGGTTATGGGTCGCCAAGGTTTGTGACTTCCTGATTTTGGTAGGGGAATTTGACACATTGATGGAATGTGGATGCAACAACTTGCATCCCATGGATCCATGGGTGCCCTAGAGAATATTATAGGGGAGTTCAAGTTCAAGTACCTAGCAAGTATTCTCCATGATTGTTGGCCCCACTTGGATGGGGAGTTGAATGGTGCCCTAGGACACTCGTTCTTGATCATCATAGGTCCTGATGGTGATACCTTTGCCCTTTTTGATGACATCCTCTGAAAATCCAAGATTTTTTATCAGTTGTAGGGTACAAATATTCAAAACCGTACCCCCATCCACCAAAACCCTTTTGACCTTATTCTTATGGACTAAGTCTTCCAGGTGGAGTGCACAGTTATGAGATGGTTGAGTTGGGAGATAATGCTTGAAGAATTTGAGGAGATGCGGTGTAGTGATATGCCCAACCATAGCTTGAAACTATGGGGATAGAGGATGCAACCAATTCCTTTTCTAGGATGTCCCTATGTGCAGGTGATATTTTTAGCAGCTTCATGATGGAGATTTGGGCAAGGGTCTTTTTTAGTTGCTCTAAGACACTATAACCACTAGATTTTGATTTCGGATTGGTTTTTGGTGCCTTGGGTGGTGGTGAAGGTCCTAGGATAGTAATTATGCCACTACGTGTGGTGACTCCACACTCATCTCTAGGTCCTTTGATATTGACAATTGTTACCCATTCATCCAAAGATGCGACAACATGGTCATAGATGTGGTTTACATTGTTGTAACTCTTTCCTTTACCGTTGTTGTTTCCTTTATTGTGATCCGACATCAAATTCATGTATATTTTGAGATCTTGATTCTCGGTTGGTTTTTCAATGGTTATAACCTTATTGTTGATGAGATCTTGAATAAGATTTTTAAGTCTCATATAGTTGGCTATTGTATGTCCCTTTATTTTATGAAAGTCGCAGAGGTACTTCTCGTTATACCATGGTGGTTTAACTTGAGGCTCTTGATAATTTTCATAAACAGGAAGTGTGATAAGGTTTTCTTGTACTAACTATTGCATGATAGACTTAATAGGTTCCCCTAGTGGTGTATATTTTTGTTATTGTAGGTATTTGTTCTTTGGGGGTGGTCCCCCTTGAGAATTTATGTTTTTGAATGTCTGGTTGTTGGGTTGTTGTTGTGATGTGTTAGTTTGCGAGGTGTTTTGTGGTTGTGTATATGTTTACTATTACACATTCGGCCTTGGGGCACTGATAACAACTTTGGCATCAACGACACCATCATTGGTGACATTCTTGTTTTTATCCCACGTGCGAGGTTTGTCATTATAACTTGTTGATGGTCGATTATCTTGGTACATGGGTATGCCCCCTTGTGCTATAAGGGCTCTTTTGATGTTGAACGCTTTAGGGATCAATTGGTCATACATTGTTATGCATTGCATTTTTAGATGAAAGGACAAGGTCCCTTCAAGGTTGGAGATGATGGTTTCGATTTGTTGTTCCTCCGACATAGACCATTTTCTCTTGTTGGCCTTGGATCACCATCGTTATAAGAATGTTGCAAATTTTTCTCCCTTGGTTTGTTTTAGGCCAGATAATTCTTCTAAGCTCACTTTCATGCCCAAGTAAAATGAATAATTCTCTATGAATGAGTCCATGATTTCTTGGAACTTTTTAATTCCAAGGGGGAGGCGAGAGAAACATTCCATTGCTAGACCAGCCAAACTTCAAGGGAAGAGTCGCATCGGTTAAGAATCAACATATGCCACTTCCATATAGTGTACGTGGAATTCCCTAATGTGATCTTCAGGATTTTCGTTTCCTCGGTATTTATCAAATTTTGATATCTTGAAGCCTGGTGGAAATGGAACCATAACAATACTTCTATCAAATGGGTATGGGTACAAATTTCCTTATGTGTGTGATTTCTTTGTCTTTCCTGATTGTATGTCATGTATTTATTGTGAAAGCAACTTGACTTGCGTGGAAAAATCAATTTACTGATCAAGTGGTGGAATGTATGTATTTTGGGATGGTATGGCTAGTTGGGTGACAGATGGGGTGGCTTGTGTGTTAATATTTAAGGCATTTTTGTGTGTGTTTGTGAAAGGCTGCTAGAATTTTTGTTGCGTAAGCATTGATTTTTGATATGCATATTGTTGTTGTTATGCCAACAACGCTTCTTGTTGTTGGGCTTGTTGTTGTGCCAACAATGCTTGTTGTTGTGTTTGGTGTCGTTTCAAGGCCTGCTAATAGGAGTATTGTTGTTGTATCAAAGCTTATTCTTGTGCTTGAGCTTGTGTGGTTTGTTGTGCTTGAGCTTGGTGTGCACCTTGTGCAACTTGTTGCTATTGGAGCAAAGCTTGCACTTGCGCTTGGGCTTGAGTTTTTTGTGCTTGAAATTGTTTTGAGGCCTTTTGGTAAGCTTGTTGAGCTGCTTGTAATGTGATGTTGTATTGATTTTCCATATTTGGATTTGGAGGTGGAGGTGGTGTATTTTGTGGGATGGTGTGAGATAATATGATAGGTGGTTGTTGAGGTGTTTATTGATTGATGATAAGGGGTTGTGTGGAGGATGGTATGATTGATATGCTTAGTCCTCAGGAGACTAGATTTTGGGATGTTTGGGGTGTTATAGATGTTGTGATGATTGGTTGGGAGATTTGGATTGGTGCCACTTGGTGTTGTAATATCAGTGGCACATTTGGAGGATTTGGTATGATATATGCGTTGATTTGATTCGTGTTTGGGGGGTTGATTTGATTTGATTCATTTTGGATTGATGTGTTTGATGAAGGTATTTTCTCTATACCTTGTGTGGATGATGATGTCAAGATGAGGAATGGTGAGAATATTTATAGTGTATTCCTTTGTGGAAGTGAGGATGAAGCATTGAAAGTACCTATTTATCTGAATAAATCCATTTCCCCTTGTGATATGGTGGGAAGAGAACCTTGTGTATCAAGAGGGTATACCGGTGTTGTGGAAAATGTGGAGGGGTTGTTTTTATCATGGAACATGAGTGGCACATATGGATGTTTAGGGTCTTGTGGGATGGTGCTAGGCATAACCAAGATCGTGTTGGCCTCTAAATTTTGGTTGTTGACAAGTGGATTCCCTCGAATGGCTTGAAGTAGTGAACTTACCTTGGTGATCATTGGTTGAATTGGGGCATGGGATGATGATGGTTGTATGAATGGTTGGATGATGTTTGGGAATGAAGGCATGAATGATGTTTGTGGTATGTTCCCAAAAGGTTGTTCAACAATAGTTATCACATCAAAATTGGAAGAGAGTTTAGCCCCTTCTTTTGCCAATGCCAAAATGTATTGTGTGGGATTTAGCCTCATGATTATGTTGACAATCTTGTGCATTTCAATATTTTGGACTAGTTTAATTATTTTGTCTTGGGTCATTCCTTGGAAGTTGTTGGTGATATCCTCCACTTGGAAACCCACCTCTTGAATATCTTGTGGTAGTTGAGGGGGATTAAGGGGAGGGTTGATAAACTCCCTAGGGTTGAATTTTGATGTCATTTGATTTAAATCACTTAGGTTGATATTTCTTTGTTCTGTTCCATGATCTTCTTGTGTTGTGACCTTGTTTGAACCATAAAATTGGGATCAACTTTTAGGAATATGGGATATGAATATCTAACTCCTTTGGTTGATCTAAACTTTAGGTACAAACAAAAATTATAGCATGTTAAGGATCAAATGATGATGATGTGATAAATGAAGGGTGAATGGTGTGGATGGTAGAACTTTTGAGAACTTTGGATCAATAGTAGACCTTATGATTTTGATTTTGATTAGTTTGATTTGGATAATGGTCTTGTAGATCCCAAGATGCTAGATGTTATCTTGGGGTAAACTTGTCCAAAGGGGTGATAATTTAACTAAATGTGTGAGAAAGTATTCATCCCCACACACCTAGCCAAACAAGGTGATTTTGATTTTGATTTGAGGATTTACCTAAAGTCTAGCATAGATGATTTTCCAAAGTTTCAAAATTGTTTGTGAGATGGGTTTTGACAAATGTTGTGATAAATGGAAGAGTTGGTTTTGATCCTAGATGAACCTAAAAAGACTTTTTTAACAAGACCAAGGTGTTGAAGAACATGCTAGACCTTAAGTGTTTCAAAAAACATAGGGTTCATATTGAGCATACATATCTGGATTGTTTAGAAAAATGTCTATAAAACCTTGTCACCTTCTTGCTTATCTTTGTGTATTGTCTTAGGTTGCACTTTCTAATGTATCTTTTGATAGCTTTTTGAGTATGACACTTAAACTTGAAGTTTTGACATAGATTTTTGCTTTGGAATCTTGACTTTGCGAGAAATCATGAGAACAAACATATGTGGGGTTCAATTGTATTTTATCTTGATTAAATGGATTATTTTTACCACATCAACACATGTTATTTAAATTCCAAACTAAATGTCTATGTCTTAGCTCTTTTTCATCCCACAAGGTCCATTATGTGAAAATAAAAGATTCAAGGCCATAGTTTCCCTAGGTTGACTTTGGAGAGAGTAAATTGAGATATGAGCCCAAATATTTAGAAGCCTCTAAGGATAAAATCCCTAGGGGAAAGCAGTAATAATTGGACCCTTCAAAGATATTCACTCTTTCCAAATGGTTTGAAATTTTGATGATTTGTTAATGTTTGTTTCAATGTTTGAGATCTAAGCGACATGTTTGACTGACTCACAAATTACACAATCCTAGGTTTGAAATGGCCATGCTTGTTGAGTCTCCACTCTGATTTATCCAAACACTAAGAGAAAGTGAATAGTTAAATATTTGGCCACACTGGCTCCCCTCCACGACACACACTTCTCGAGACCACCAAATCTCAAAATCCTTAAGATCCAGAGATCCTAAGGATTTTTTTGTTTCAACTTTGAATAGTACAAATATGGGGCGGCTTCATGACGACCGTTCTTGCACCAACAAGCATTAAGGATTTTTGCTAACTAAACAATTTGGTTCTTAGTAACAAACCAAGAACACCCAACTATATACATACCTGCTTTGCCTCTTAAGGCTCTTACTACTATTCCATTCCACTTAAGGCATGGTACTAGGTGCAGTATGTTATACAATCCAGGATAGAAGGTACTTTCTCATGATTTCCCAACCTTTAATATAGCCAACTGATAAACGTGCTTGCAAGAACTTGCTTATGATTTTCCCGTTGTGGGGTGTGTCTCATAGTAATTCCTTTCTTAAGGGTGACACAAAGCATGAAAGTACACTCAGGTGTTTCTCTTCACCCAAAATCGCACGAAGCATAAGGGGAGAGGATAGGCACTCAAAATGCACCAAAGACAAGATCACATAATTCAAGCACTTGTTTATTTTAGCCTTCAAAGAAATGATGAATTCATTTTAAAGCACCAAGCTAAGTGTGAGTTTTTCTTGTTCAATTTTAGCCCACAAAGTAAAGTCTAGTAAGTTTCTAATTTTCAATTTTAGTCCAACTTTGAAAAACTTGAGTTGATGGTTAATTTTAAGCCAAAATTAATGCTAGTTGGTCCTAAAATAGAAAATGAAAAGTAGAATAAAAAGGCCTAAACTATTATAAAGAGCATTAAAAAAATGCTTTTAGGTCTCCAAGTTGATTTTCATCCTTAAACTGCAAAGGCAACGTTGGGCGACAAAGGTGATGCTCTGCAACTGACAAAGGTGGCACTAGATGCAAAGGCGACACTCTAGTGATATGTAAAGGTGGAAAAGAGCACAAATGTGACACTATGTGCACAAAGGTAATGTAGAAACAAAGGTAGCGGTTTGTCAAAAAGCAGAAATTAAGCAGATTTTCCAAGAAGACAAAAGCGACGCTCCTGCAAAGGCGATGTGACATCAATGTTCAAAGGTGATGTGACATGACAAAAGTGATGTTGAAGACAAATGAAATGCTCTATGAGAAACAAAGGCAGTGTTGTATGTAAAGTGATGCTATATCAAGCAAAGGCGGCGTCGCCCTCCTAAATCTATAAAAAATGGTATTTTCAAGCAAAATTTGTCAAAATAAAAAGGTCGGCCCTCCCTCTAATGCCAAAATGTGAGCACCAAATCTACAATTTGCTAACACAAGACCAATAAACACTATTTAATCATGTTAAAAACAAAAATCTAGTATTCCCTATGAGATTCTTAGTGAAATAAAGATGAAAACATGAAAATGAAAGCATAAACAAACTAATGATAAGATGTAATCAACTTTAAACAACTAAATCATCATCCCATAGGGGGATTGGTTCTCATTTGATGTGGAAAGAAGCCCTTTCCCAATACCTTTGATAATATCCAATGATTTAGTTGATTCCAAGTACCTAAGATGATGAAACAAGCTCCAAAAATGATGAATATGGTGAATGCTATGAGTGAAAATGCCTATAGTAAGAATGCTTCAAGTTGTGGATCCATATTGTGTAGAGGAAGTCTCTACTTATAGGACTCAAGGGTTGAAGAATGAGAGAAATTGGTGAATGTGGGATAAAAGGGGAGCCAATAGGAATGTGAAACTTGTTACAATTCTATTAGATGAGGGTGGAGTACATTTTGGGGAATGTGTAGAGTAAAGGAAATGTAAGAGCAGTAAATGAGAATGGTTGAGGATTTGAAAGTTTGTAAGAAGAATTAAATGAATGTGGTTGAGAATTTGAAAGGATGTAGGAATGATAAATGAGGATGTAAGAGGTATTTATGGATGTGTAAGGGGTTATTTAAAAAAATTGGAGGGAAATTGAATGAGGACGTAGTTGAGAGGAATATTCCTAGGAATATGTCATTGTGAGGATAAATAGGGTAATTAGATATTTAAAATAAATTATTTTCTTGTGCAACCTAGTTAGTTGACCATGGGTTGATTTAACTCTTGAGGAGTTAAAAGCTAGAGGATTTGTTAATGATGATTAGAAAGTGGTTTATGGTTAATTAATTCAAAATTAATTAACTTGGATGGGTTAGGGGATTGTGACATTTGATTTAAATAGTTTGATTTATTTAATCAAATGAGAGGACTTTTAGGAGGGTTTAATTGAATGATTTGATTTAATTAAATATGATGAACATTAGTTAGAAGAAAGGTGAATTAATCTAATAAATTTAATTATTTGATTAATAGTAGAAATTGATGAATTTAATTAAATAATGTTGATTATTTAATTGATTGGTTAGTTTGAATCGATTTAGGAGGAAATGGTGTTAATTTATCATAATCAGATGCATAGTATCAATCAGAATTATTTAAGTGTCTACACTATGTAATTTATTTGCATGCATATACTCTTGTTTAAGTGTGGAAAATGCAATGATTTTGTATTTCTTACTCATTCAACTTAATTCTTCTCTATAAAGTAAAGACGTAACTATTTGTCAATCTTGGGTTATCCAAATATCAAAAAACTATTATATGTTCAACATCTTTCCAACATTATTAATGCCATGATAATAACAATAGTAATCCAAAAGTTCATTTCAAGTATATAAAAAATTATTTTAACCTAAGTCATGTGTTGTTTTTCAAGATTTAACATGAACACAATTAGAACTCCCACTACTTGTATGATGTTTGGACTTATAGAAACAGTTGCATAAATAATGCTACCTACTGTACTTACATATGGAACATTGCATGTATCCTCCAAAATCTCCATAGAGTTGGGATACTACTTAAAACTTAAATTAGTTCCTAGCAATAAAGGGAAATTTACAGGATTATTTTCATGCATGTTGAATTTCCATATAATAGTCTCAAGATAATTACTTTAGTTTAACCATAAATTTCTACTAGCCATGCCTCTATGGATATCCATAATAAGTATGTATCTTGTGACACCTAGATCTTTATTTTTGAAAGGAAAGTCAAGTCTGGAAATGCTTCCCTAAATGCAAATTTATCAAGAGAGGGTTGCAAAAACTTTGTTTCAAATCTTTATTCTATTACAATTTCTTAAGAATGCACATGCATTAATTTTAATTTTTATATTTTAAGCTTAAAACATATAACACAAAGATTTTACGTGGAAAACCCTTTCGAGAAAAACCCCACAGACCAAAGCACATATCAATTATATTATAATAATTAGGCAATTATATACAATATGCAGAGTCTATGCTCTTGCAGATGTAGTTTCACAATGTTATAATTCTAGAGTGATTTCGCTAGCATAATGACATGCATATATTATAATCACAATACAATAACAAATACACTAATGCATTACATTTATACATCTCCAATATTGGTTCCTAAGGTTGTCATATGTCATCTCCACAGCCTCTGCATGCATGCATAATGGATTCCAAAACTAGTTATGCTTATTTTACTCTCATTATGCTTGGCCTTATTGATCTATCAACTTGTAACAATGAGAAATATTCAAATAGTAAAAATAAAATATATTATCTAAAATGGAACACATAATTCCTAACACTATATTTCCTTTGGAGAAAACATATTTGGGTGAAAAATTTAATAAGGGTAGGCTACTAGCATCCTATTAATATTTTCACTATAATTATAAGAGATTTAATTCCTTTTAATGGTATTTATATAGTTTTCCTATCTTGTCACAGTCTCATATCCCTTTATTTTACTTCATTACAACAAAATATTACACTTTTTATTTGTCATATTCAAGTCAATCTAAGAACATCTACTTGAGTTAACCACTTACCCACTAGCTTTGTACTAGAAAACTCCACAACAATCTTAATCTTAGTCTTATATCCCATATCTAGACATGCTTTGTAATTAAGATCCCTAATAAGGAAAATAATTATCTTGGAAGTTAATGATAATCCTTAAAACCATAGAAAATTATACCACCAAGATGTAACAACTCACCCACATAGCCTATGTGAGCAACTAAACCATCTTACATAGTTTGTAATAAAATATATGTTGTAAGAGGAATAATAGCCATCATGAGAGAAAAAAAACATCTATCATAGCTCTAAGGAATAGGGAGAACCTAACTACGAAGTCACATGGCAACTATCCTAACCATTGTACTCTTTAAGAAGGTTATATGTGGCCAAAATAAAGTCATATTATGACTTAATAAGAAATTATAGCATCGTAAATTGTCACCCTTGACAATTTCACACTATGTTTTTCTCCCCCTTAAATTATTGGACCTAATTGAACACCTAATTTCCTAAATTATGCATTCTATGGCTCATTTTTAACAATTATCAACAAATTACAAGTGAAAAACAAATGCATTTATCTAATACTTTGCCCCTGACACCTTAATTTCTAGAAAATAGGTTTGATACACATATGCCCAAGGCAAATTGGTCCCCTTTTGGAAAAAAATTCCCCTATTCTGGCTCCAAATTCAAATATTTCGATGTCGACACTTTATTGTTTGCAATTCAAGCGTCCAAAGTTGACTATCAAATTTAATTTGTGGGAAAATAGAATAATTGTGTATAAATACCTAGTTATTGCATTATTTGAAATATATATAGCATCAAGTAAAATGATTGAGAAAGAATTATTGTCAAGAGCATTATCAAGCAAGCCAAGAGTAGAATTTTAGTGATTCATTACAAAAATTCAAGATCTAAGCTCCATGCCAAATCATATGTGAGTTTATGCATCTTCATGTTATCATTGTTTGTAAAAGCTAACCCCTTTGTAGGTCTCCAAGAAATTCAAGCAAATCAAGCAAGCAAGATCCAAGACTTGAGGAGATTTGTATGATCTCATTCCTTCAAGGATGCCATTGAAGGGTGGTGAGTTGAAACACTTTGTTGATTCATCATTCCTTCCTATCATTTATCTTTCTATCATTAACATTGCCATTGTGGAACTGGAAACACTAATACGAGGTTTGACTAAGGAAAGCCCCTAAATGGCACAACCCTTCCTCTCTCTTTGAATGTGAAAGTTTTAGGTTTGGAGAATATTGGAGGAAGTTTTAAGATCAATTATCCATTGTTGCAATCAAAACCCTACCACGTGAAAAATCACAAAAACTCACTTGTAGAAATATCTAGCAGTGATTCGACAAATTTGAAAATGGAAATGGAAAGCTCTAGTTTGGCACTAGAGGACTATGAAAATAGATTTGAAATCCCTCTACAAGGAAGTATATTCCTTGGTTGAATTAGTCCTCCATTTTCAGCCCTAGATTTGAAATACAGGTGCACGATGTCCTACTTTGTCTATTTCTATTATCTGAATTTTTTTGTGACTTTTTTGTGTTTTCTATATTTGCACTAGAATGGTAGATTGCATCATTAGCCTATTTAGATCATTGCATTTCATCCCTAAATTCATCTTAGATTTGATCAAGGGTTGATTGACTCGCCTTCCAAGCTTTAATTCAATCATATACCTTGTCCAAATCCATCAAACCCCCGCTACCTTAAATCTTTAATGAAATACATTTAGAAAAAGTGCCCAAATCCTAGGGTTTCACTTTTTCTATGTTTCAAAAACCAAACTACTTCATTTTATCCTACCTATAGAAACATCCTAGCTACTATTATGTGCCTCAAGTAGAAACATCCTAGCTGCTATTATGTGCCTCAAACTAACTTACAATGAGAATGAATGGGAAAAATTAACTCTATGTGTATCATAGTGATGTTCTATACCACCACCAAAATACATATCAAAGTATTCTTCAAACATATATTTAAATTTTCAACCTTTTTTGACACACAAAATATTGTTGTTAAAGAAATTATACTACTAGTATGATTGTAGCAATACAAAAAGTCTTGCATGGTCACTACGAGTGACCTACACCTTACTACAAATGAACTTGCATATTGGCCTTAAAATGAAACCTACCCAAAATGAACATTCACAACCAATTCTAGATCACATGTCCCTAATTAGGGAGCTTTTAATCCTTGAGAGCCTCTACATTAATATAGAAGATTTGAGGAACCCTTCAATCTGCCAAAATACTCTATTTCCCAATGCCAAAGAATGAACATCCAAGTTTGGATAATTTTTGCTTCATTATGTATTACTTCTCACATCCATGAAGCTATATCTCAACAACTTTATTTGTTCTCTCTAATTCTAATAATATTCCTTTCTCATTGATCAATGAATTATACTTTGAGTTGTTAGCTAAGACAACCTTAGAATTATCATTGTGAAAGTTCAAGAAATGTTCTCTCTTTTAAAACTAGTTTATATTGCAATGTCCCTAGTGTTCACTCTCAATTATTTCGAGTCTTGGATGTAGCCTTGATGATCATCATATTGTGTTCTCTTTCTATGGAGGTATTGTTGGTGTAATTTTGTATTGGAACCTACATCTTGAGTGTATTATGTATGATGCATGAGATACTCTCACATGGAGATCTAATAATGTTTATATTTTATCAATCAATTGGATTATTTTATATTTATGTACATGATCTTGGACCATGTATATTATAATTACTATTTTGGCATTTGGATGTTTACTAATTCTCATATTTCATGTGGAATGATGCACATTAGCTAAGTAGTATTATGATGTGATGATATATGTGTGTATGAGTGTGATGTCGTACCTCATTGGGTAATTTTACATTTCTTTAAGCTATTATATATGTATATCGGTGTATTTGGTGTGTGAATTGAGTGTGAAAGTATAGGGTTATTTCCCCACTTGAATATGAAGGTCTAGGTTACTTCCCCAATAATGGTTATATCAAAGAACTTTCTTTGGACCTAATATGTTAACCAAACCCTATTGTACTCAATTCAAGTACAAGAAGTTTCATAAAAGACCAATGTATACCCAAATTTGAATTGGTGGTGATTCTAGAGTATATTGTGTTGTTAAGTAAAAATTCATAATATGGTCATGTGCATATCATTTATAATTTTGTAATGCCTCCCTTTATTATTTTAATTTTGTTGATTGAATACTTGATTGGTATTATTACACATTGAACTAGGAAATGAGGAAATTAGAAAAAGGAAAATTCTATTATTACATTATAATAGATATTTAGAACAAAAATAAACTAATATAGATTAATAGCCATGAAAGGAGGCTTACCAATAGGCCAATATTATTAAAAGAATAAGAGGGTTTGAATGTTCCCTCATAAAAATTGAAGAAGAATCATCTCCATCAAAGAGAAAGTAAATGCAATCAATTGTGTCTCCCAAATCTAAAATGTGGGACCGTAAAAAAACCTTTAATGTCTATCAAGTATTCATACCAAGTAGCCATATGTGGAAGAAAATGTATGTATTTCTACACTAAATCACAAGTAACCATGATTGTAGCAACACAATCATCATCACATGTGCAACAATACATAGAGGAGATGGAATAAAGTATCAAGAATTGGATCACATGTGAAAATACCCAAGTTTAAGTAGCCAATTTTCTCCTCAAAATCATAGTCCACACTAGAAATGTGATCAACAACCAAAGGATCAAAGCCATCATCAGGAAAAAAATATGAAAAAGTGTACAACCAAGATGCATGATCAACCATTTTAATAGAAATAATATATCTACTCTCCAAGTCTCTAATGATAACTAAAACAGGTGTGAATTCGACAATCTTCCATACTCCATGGGTAATCTGATAAATGGAAATAATATTGTTTGACAAATGAGGTAACACAAAAATATCATTGAAGTTTTCATCCCCAATATCAATAGATCCCATCCCAATTACATTCATATAAGTATTTTTACCACATGAAAAATACTTGACATATTATAAGGCTTAAAATAAGAGAACATAAACTATGAAAAAGCCATATGATAAGATGTTCTTGAATCTAGAAGTAATATCCTTGATCAAAGATATGTAGAAGCACATAAAGATTTTCCTTTATTTTTGTTTGATGTAGAAGCAAAACTTGCGTGACCTTTTTAATTATTAGACTATTTTGAATGAGAAGAAGAAGAAGAAGTTGACATAGACATTCTAGAAGGTAGATCAATGTGGTTTTCCTTAAGGAAATGTTTTAATTAATCAAGATCCTTCTTATAACAAGAATGTTCTTCATATCCAATCTTCTTACAATATGAACAAATAGGATTCTCCTTCTTAGATGATTTCTCTTTTGAAGAGGATTTATTTTGTGCTTGATTTGTATGTGGATTTTTATTTAATTTATTTTGTTTATTTTCAAATTGTTCTCTCTTTCCCTTGAATAACCAATAAACCTTGATTTTGAGATGGACTTTTGAGACCCATAGAAAGAAGATTTTTTGCTCATGTATTAATATCTCATAAAAATATACAAATGAAGGTGTGGTATATGTAGATCCCATAATTATCCTATGAGTATGAAAGCTAGAAATAAAAGTTTCATAATTGGGACCAATTTTGTTCAATGCATTATAGACTAACTAGATGTACTTTTTCTCAATTCTACATGCTTTACATTGTAATTTTAGATCATTAACCATAGTGATATAATATTGGATATTTTCAAAGTTCTTTGGATCAAGGCTCATCAATTCATTATCAATTTGTTAGCCTTTTAATTCATCTATTGTGCCATACAATATTTTTAATTTGTTCCAAGCTTCATGATTATATTTACATGATTTAATTTGAAAAAATAAATCAAGTGAAACAAGGCTACAAAGACATTCGAGAGCTTTTGTATGTTCAATCATCCATTTTATCTTTTTTTATGTGTTTTGTAGGTTCAGGTACCTTTTTCTCAATATATAGAGAATGTCCAGGATTAATTAAGGCATTCCATGCATGTTGATGCCAAGTTGCATAATTATAGGATGTTTACAAAGGAAACTTAGAATTTGTTGAGAAATTATGTCTCAACTTCCAGCTTGAAGTCCTCGTTTTCATGCCTTGTTGATTTTGTGTTGTTTACAAAGTTCTGGCGGAGGCAGAGCCAGGATGGAACTTGGCATTATTCTGTTTACCTAAGTTCCGAGTCTTTGGCGGAGGTGGAACCGGGATGGAACTTGGAATTGTTCTTTTTGCCTAAGTTCCGAGTTTCGGTTCTCATTCCTGCTCCGACTCTGCTTCCTACCGTCAATTTGTTCTCGCTTCACAGGTTCTGGTGGAGGAGGAATCAATTTTGGAAGTTGGCAATGTCTGTTTGCCAGGTTCCTGTTTCAGTTCCTGTTCCAACTCCGAGCCTGACTCCTACTTTTTCGATCTGGTTCTTCTGGATGTTTGGATTCTTCTCGAGGTGTTTTCCTCCGCCTTGTCCTATTTTTGGATTATTGTTTCTTGCAGTTGGCGGAGGCGGAACTGAAACTGGATTGGTTCCTGATCTTGGACTTTTGGTAAAGTCCTGTTTTTGTTCCTGTTCCGTCCCCGACTCCGACTCTGGTCTTTTGTGTTCTCATCTTGGTTTGACCCCGGGTTGACTTTACCCGGTCAGAACTATTTCCGATGTGTTCCTCATTTGCCGTGGACGGACGCGGAACCGAAATGGTTCCTGAACCTGAAATTTCGGTAGGGTCTTGTTTTGACTCCAGTTTCGACTCTGACTCCGACTCCGACTCCGACTCTGGCAGTGTGTATTTTCGGTGGAGTCCTGTTTTGACTCTTGTTCCGACTCTGACTCCGGCAGTGCTATTTATGACTTGAAGTCTTGGTCGCGCCCGATGTCTGTTTGACAGTTTTGGTTGCTCTGTCAGCTGCGATTGCTGATGGGTCTTGGACGCGTGGCACTTGGTTGAATAGTGATTGGATGGATACCAAGATAGTTATTGTGGTAGTTGCATTTGTCAACGAAGGGTGGCGAGCTCAACCGTTTTGGGTAATGGCTTTGAATGCAATGACGACTTGTTGCAAGAGATCTATCAGATCTGACCAGATGCATGATTTGAGGATGGACTTCATTGCTCTTCTGAGTAGGTTACATTTGGATGAGAGATGTGTTATTTCTCATAAGTTAGACAAGTTGAGTTGAGTTGTGGAGTTGCAGAGCAAGTTGAAGTCGCGAGCTGAAGAACAAGAAGGACGTGTATTCTTGAAGAGGGTTTTGAACTGTATGTTGTGAAAACATTGTAACAATGGATCTGAATCTCTCTGGGTGATTGTGAGCTGAGCAAAGAAGTCTAGATATTGTATGTAATCGATTCATTACTGTAATACAATTGATTTGACTTTGGGTGGTGGGTTTTTTGCCTGAAAGGGTTTTCCCACGTAAATATTGTGTCATCTTTGTTTGCTTATCTTTCTGGTTTCTCATTGCCATGGTTGTATGCATCTCTATATGTTTTAGAAACTGTTAGTTTTTCGTTTTTGCTTCTCTCCCCTGTAGTAAAGGTGTTAAGGGAATGTATTTTGCACTGTTGGGTCATTAGATCTGCATTCTTTTCCCTTTAGAATTATCCATGGAAAATAAGAGAAAAACAAGTATATCAATAAGATACACAAAGAGACCCCCCTAAATCACTCAATCAATAATTCCCCCAAGAGTATGATTTGGAACTTTATATGTATTGTGATTACAATGCTAGAGTTGGTTTCCAAATATTACAATGCCAAGATGGACCAAATAAGGAAAAATTCAATATTATCTTATAATGAGATCCTCAAACTAAAATTATAATTTCCCGATATGATGTAGATTGAAAATGAAGCCTTCAAAAAATAGGAATCATGAAACCTGGATAAATAGGAAAAAAGGTTATGAGCTAGAAGGTCCAGACAGAAAGATTTGACTTCAATTAGTAATAAAATTCACCTACAACAAAATATGGTAAAATGGTTTGTACCAATGCAAATTACTTGGAACAAGATTTTTTATGATATCTCATTTGTAGTAAAATGACTCCTGGATAAAAAGCTATGCCTAATTTCACAAATATACTTCTTTAAGCAAAACAAAAGATTTTAGGTCCTCTAGCTTGGGTGCTAATCACCCATAAGACTAGGGGTTGGGCATTGGTGGGCCTGGGATTATCAAAGTGATGAAATTCACCATTGGGGTGGCATCTAGAAGTGTGATGGTGGTGGCACACTTCTCTCTTATGGGTTGGTGCCTAGACTTAAGCCCCCGAGTGGTGGTGGTGACCAAGGGTGACAACTCTAGGAAATGACCGCCTTAACCTTAATATTATTTACAGGTGCAAAAATTAGAAAACCTTAAAAAATTTAATAACTAAACCTATTGATGTACCTAGATAACACAATATTAGCACAGTGATTTATAAAAACTTTACCACTAATGCAATAAATTCTACATAATATTTGCCCAATATCGTAAATTTATTTTGCTAACGCTTGCAATGATGCTATACGATATTAATCCATATGGATTATGTATGATTATATAAAATATTTTATGCCAAAATTTGTAAACCCTAGAAAAAATGGCCAAATTTTTCCCAATGCCAAAATATAAATTGTTTTATATGAAACAATAGTTTTTGGGCCTCTTGGACTCAATTTTGAGGTCTATTTTATCTAAAATGCACCCAAAAAAAATCGCATGCTTGAATCACCCTCAGATTTGGGAAGGAGATTTATAAATCTGAATCTTTGATACCATGTTGAAGTCACTTAAGGACTCAAGCTCCCAAGATCACCTACAAAACCAAGATATGCTTCCACGAGAGAGAAAAGCAAGAGCATAAAGTTTCCAATAATGGATGTAAATATATATTAGATCAAAGTGATCAATGAATGTGCCCCAATAAATACAAAATGTGCATATGAGACCTTGCTTATATAGGAAAGGTTGAGAGGTAAGAAAAACTAGGATGATGAAAAGTTTCTTAATCCTATGCCATGTGACAACTAGAGGTTAAGATCACATGTCTACAAGAAAATTCTAGAAAGATTCCTAGAGCCCTAAGTAAACTTAACATTTGAATATGTGTGAAAAGGTCCTAACTAATGTCTAGTTAGATAATACGCCTTGTTCACATTACAAAGGGGGAAATCAAACTAAAGAACTCTACAATGCAAAGGTACAATTACAATGGATAATGAAGAATTACCATGTATCTTAATTAGCATTAGTTCCATATTTTGAATGAAGAAATTGCTACCACCTAATACCATTGACCTAGTGAGAACATGCCATGTTAGATACAATAATTCATTTAAAGTATGCTAATTCCAATAATAGTGGCCAACATAGAGTGAGGGGTTGATTGGGTAAATCAAATCTTTAATGTGAAGAGCTCATTATGATTTGTTGGTCCCAATGAGTGCATAGAGGAAATCAACTTATTTAATTCATGGATTTTGCCTATAGTTGATCGATAGAAAAATAAAACATAAAGTGCACAAGGATATAGTTATGGAATTTACAAAGTGTAGTAATTGTTGTAGGGTTAAAGATAGTTGGAAATGAAATTGAATGATGTGAACAAGACTATAATAGGCCAACAATTACTAATAGGGTAATATATAATAATGTGTTTATGTGACCAAAAACTATGAATAACAAGTCAATAATAAATTATAATAAAAGTGTAGAGTGCTTATAGCTATAGCCATATATAAAGATTTTTAGGGTTTTGATAAGGCTTAAAATATGAAGGCATAGGTATGCACATATTACCTAGTCCTAGCATGATAAAACAAAGTTTTAAATGACACGTTATTGGTAATAGACCAAAAATTTCATCTTAAGAATGAAAATAAAGAGAGATATAACTAACATTTTTTTATTAAGTTAAAGGAAGTATCTTGTTTCTATGTTATAGAGATTTAGAATGCAAAACTATAATCAAGTGAGTGTTCCTATTCTTATGGGCACAAAGTTATCAGGGGAACAATATCCCAAGACACATAATGAGATATAGGAGAGATCTTTGTTCAACATATGAGTGTTGCGGTTCATTTAATGTATGTAATGGTCTAAATTTTATGTATGTAATGGTCTACATTTGATGTATGTAATGGTCTACATTAAATTGGGCATTATTGAAGTAGTTGGAGTCCTAGGCATAAATATGTCTAGCCTAGGTAATGACCATTGGACTATAACTAAGAGGGTCTTTAGATATCTTCATGACACTACAAAGTATTCTATTTAATACCAAGGGAGACTTGATTTGAACATAAAAATAGATTTTTGAGGCTTTGTTGCTACATATTGGGTAGGTGATATTTATAGTAGAAAGGTTTACTAGTGCTTATGTGTTTAATCTATTGGATGGTGCAATGAGTTGGATGAGAAAGAGATAATTTTTTGTTTCTTTTTAGCTACAAAATATGAGTACATGGTAGCTACTCATGCTTGTTAAGAGGTAGTGTGGCTCAAATATTGTATTTCAAAATTGATCTAATATAAGAGCTAGCGAGGATTGACTATGATAGTTACATTGCCACTAGTTTGACCAGGATCCTATTTTTCATGTATTGGTAAAACACATTGGTGTGCAATATATTTTTTTAATGACATGGTGGAGAGAAGAGGGTAATAATTAAGAAGGTGAAAACTTTGGATAATGTTGTTGATTCTTTGATGAAGTCAGTAAGCACATATTTTATTTTGTTTGTGTTGCCTTTTTATGCAATGTATATAAGTGGAAGAACATTGGAAAAGGTGTTGTACCTCTTTCTTTAAAATATTAATATTTTATAAAGTTGTGGTCCACATAAAGTGGAATGCCACATGTTGGGTGGTACAATATTTTCCTAGATATTTGTGTCTAATATTGGAAAAATGCATTTAATGTATTTGGGTAGGGTTCACATGAGGACAAGTTATCTTACTTGGATAAAAATTAAATTAAGGGTCTTATGGATTTTGCCTTAGAGTTTGTAATGACTCTTAGGTGTACATCAAACTTGAGTGTCAACATTGGGAAATGCCATACTAAATTTTTTAGAAGGTTTACAAATCATGTTTTTTCATTGATCAATGTTTATAAATGAAGTGCTTTGGATGAGATATGAGATGGTTAAGACGATAAGCATAACTACCATAATTTCTCTAGGAAGGGTTAGAATTGAAGTCTATTTGATAATATAATTAAATTCTCTTATATTATGATCCTTAAATTATTGTGATTATACTAAGAGTGGTGTTACTATTTGTTGGGTTTTTTTTTCTAAATGGTTTCCAAGGATAAAACATGTGTTCTATGTATTTCTTTTGTTGTACTATGTATTTATTTTGTTGTAATGTTTTATTTTATGAACTTATACAAATATTCGTATGTTTAGATTGATATATTTCTACATAAATGTTCTCTCAAATCCAATCCCTAGGAGGATCAATTCAATAGCTATAAACCAAGATTGAAGACAAAAAGTAAGTATGCAAGGATGCTTAGGATGATGTATGCTATGAATTCTTTGTGACAATGCTCTTTAGCAATTCTCTAATTGCTTAGGTAATTAAAATGAATGGTTGAAGTCTTTAAATACAACATAACATACAAATTAACACAAGCGTGTGCTAGTTAATTTACAATGGGTAGGAAGGAGTTAACAAGGTCCAAATTTGAATTAAATATTTGAGGTTTATATTTGTGATTAAGGAAACACTGGTTAAGTTCACACTTGCGTATCTAATCCAAGGAATTGACAAATATAAGATCTAAGGAGCAAGGTCAAATTCTAAATATGAGCGACAGTTGAATCAAGACAAGATACCATCACCAACTGAATTCATATAAAAATGTACCACTTGAAAACTTATTATTCATAAAAAAAAGTTCTAATTAAAATGGATCCAAAACATATGAAAAAAAGACATAAACATGTAATTTCCACCATTACAATAATCAATAACTACTATAAAACTCACATTCTAGAATTCAACAAATATATATTAAACTAAACTATCATCAAATCATATAAAACATATCCCCTCAAACTTCAATAACAATATCATCATAAATATTTAAACATTATCCATTCTTAAAAAAACTCTACATCATCAATAATATTCTGATACTATAAAATATAATAAACCTAAAAACTCCTCTACAACATCAATAATATTCTAATACTATAAAATATAATTTAAACCTTTTTAAATACCCCATAACTTTATAAACTCTTTAATTATAACCCTCATATTCCCAAACCTAAACCCTATTCACTTTATAATATTATTTTTATTATTAATATGCACCTAAAGAAAAAGAAAAAACTTCCAACCACAACACGTGTATATAACCATCCACCGCATCTAACTACAACTCTTCTCAAGCAAATAAAAGCCAGCCCTGAAAAAAATCACTTTGAAAGGGCAGATATAAATACATTATGTCATGCATGTCATATCCATATGAAGAATAAACCTTAAAATTCTAAAACATTTCCACCCACTTAAGATTTCAAAATTGGCATTCTCTAGCAGGTAATGCCCACAAACCTTTATGAAGGGTGAGTCATTAAATGTTGGGGCCCACAATATTCATAAACATGTGTGTGGAACATGCACACCTATCTCATGCTACGTCACACTATGACGAGATATGAGAGTGGTGACAGAAAAGGCTAGGGCAACACCTACGAAGGAAACAATTAGATTATTGTGACAGGTGGAATTTAGGATTACAAGCTGTCTCAAGTCATCCATAGAAAGGTCCTTACAATGCCTAAGTTTTACCAAAAATATTGTCCTTAAAGATAATTACAACACTACTAGGTAGGTCCATCAATGGAGACCTCATGATTTTGTTTTGAGATAGGGTTTGTGTTCCTTCTATGTTTTTGTGCCTCAAAAAGAATTTCTAAAAGGAGGTATAGTATATGCTATGAATAACTCATATTAAGTTAATTTACACAAAATAAAATATATATATTAACAATTTTTTAAGGTCGATCTTTCATTATTATGCAATTATGTTGTTTTTGAATTCGATTGTGTACGAGTTTTTTAATCAACATTTCGGATCACACTCTTTCATCAATAGGATGGAGAGTTGAAGGAGATGTAAAAATTGATTTTTACAATTTATTTATTTATAAAATTTTATGGATCACGTAGTGTGATTCGACGTTGATGATAAAAATTGACAACACAATCTAATCCAGAAAACACATTCAGATAACATTTTTTTATATTTAGATTTTTTCAAAAAATGTATGTACGTTTAAAGTTTTAACATATCAAATAAGAATCATTACCCTCTTGCATATAAATAGATGGTATCGATGAATATTTAGTATTACAAGGCAAAAAGTAAAAGTAGTTTTAGAGGTCACCTTCAACCTAGACTATAATTAAATGGATGAGTTCTTCTTATGCAAGCATACCATGTAAGATTATTTTTTGGGTTTGCGTTATATATTGTCCAAATAATGTATACAATCTCACTCCTCAAGTCCTCTCTAAATTATAACTTATATTTAACATTTGCTTTAATGTATACATACCTTCACCATTAAACCAAATCAAACTATGCCTAAACTTTATTCTCCAACATATTGTTCATTGGATGCTTCTAACTTTGAAGTTAAGACTCTAATTGATAATGAATGTCTCAATCAAACTAGAATATGTTATTAAATATATCATCAAACATTATACATATAGACAATATTGATGGTTCCTTGATAACCTCTTTTACATGTAGAGGGAATTGACTGATCCTTACACTTTTTTGTTGTTGAGTGATGGTTGGGGAAGGACATGTTCCATATCTCTCTTATGAGTGAAGTCTATTAATAACTAATCTATTAATGAATGTAAATGTTGATCCGTTTTCAAATTTTTAATAAATTTATTAATTAAATCAATTTAAGAAAAAATAAAATTAATTTTAGATTAAATTAAAAAATATTTACTCTTGAGGGACAATATTAAAGTAGATAATTCTTAGTGTGGTTTATAAATAAATGCATATTATTTTGATAAGTAAATGGTTTTGTGAAAAAAATGTTATCTTAATTTAATTTGTATGGTTTATTAAGAGAGATTATATTATTTTACGTTGCATGTGTTATAGACATGACTATAAATTACTATAGAGAATATTATGTATTCCACTATTTTACATTATTTTGCATAATCCATTCAAATTATTAGTATCTTTTTTGTTATTTCAATTGTTTTATGCTAGAAATAAGCCTCTTATCCACCTTTTCCACTAATAGTTTTGAATATGCAAATATAAAAAGTATGTTTGATTTCGATGAAAAATATTTCATGTATTCTTATAAGTTATTTAAAAGAACACACGAGACTACTTGCATATTAAAAGCATAACGTTAACAAACTTATATAATTGTATCTTAATTTGAGCATTCTTGTATTGAGTGGATGATTGAATATTATATTAAAACAAAAATTTAAAACTACGAGATATACCACATTTGAAATCAACTTATAAGTTTTGGAACACTTGCAATGATAATAATTAGAAGGGAAAAGAACCCATAAATACATAAACACCTTTAAACAATATTAATACAAAAGAGTATGTAATTTATATGGTGTTTAAGTGTAAAGACATAATATTGAAACAACCCAATAATTAAATAGAACACTAAAATAATTATACTATAGTCTAAAAAATGATAAGTTAGCATTTTAAAATAAAATTTATAAAATACTCATTATTAGTTTCTTGCTAATTAACCACCATTACCATACTTCTCTTATATATGTCAATAATGACATTCTAGACAAAATTTATTTATGCTTGAATGTAACCTTAAATGGTATGATATGTTATGCCATTGAAGATAGGTCTCTAATTGTTATATCGACACATATATATTTTGATTGAATATTATTATAAATGACATATAATCAAAATTTTTATCTATATGTTATCCAAAGAAGATGTTAAATCTTTTATTTGATGTATTGAATTACTTATTCCACTTACTTAAATTTAAAAAAAAAACTACAAATAGTTCATTTGAAATACTATGCATGTTTTTTTGTATTGTACATTTAACTTTGAAAAATATAATAGCGATTAAATATAGAAGAATACTCAAAGGCTTGTAGACAACAAACCTTTGAAAAGTAGTCTAAGACCACCATACATGATTAAATAATCATAGAATAGGACTACACATTCTTAGAGCCACTTAGATAGTACAAAATTGGTTCTAGAAAGGAAGACAACTATAACCATAATATATAGTTAAAGTTAAAATAATAACCCATCAAAAAAATAAACACAAAGCTATTAAAAGTTATACATAAGCATGAAACAACAAATGATGGGGATCCCGTTGAATGTAAATGGACAAGTAATAACAACATAAAATATACTTTGCAATGATTTTTGGCTTTGATATCTTTAACATAAAATATAGTAAAGAACAAATTGTAGAATTTGAAAAACACCCGGCAACATAGGATACATGCCTTGGACACCATAGAAATCATCACTTTTTGGAAGCCTTACGCATTTGAGTAATTTGAGAGTCTAAGACATTATGTTTTACTTCCATTTCTTGTAGTTATATTATCAACTATTGGATTATTTTGTAAGATCATTGTTGACCTTGAGTTGCTCTTTAATCATCATGCTTAGGTTAGTCATTTGTAGAGACAAATTCTAGTGCATATAATTTGAGTTTCAACCTCCAAAGAAAGAATAGATTGCGAGAAATCAAACAAACAATAAAAAATTCTACATGTGTTTGTTAATAACATGGTGGTAAGTATTAGTGATTGTATCATGTGCGATTGATGAGCTAGTAAGAGTTGCTTTCCATAATCAAGAAAATTGGAAAAGGGCTAGTAATGAGGTCATAAGGGATGACTAAAGCATACAAGTATGTGGGTATAAGCATAAGAAAGATAAGGTGGAGTCAACCTTGATGCAAAAGGGGTAGGATGGAGGTAAATAAATGAACTTGAGAGGTGGTTACCAACATGGTATTTGGCATGGAGAAGCTTCCACACTATGAGTTGGGATTGTGAGTCCACTTTTGATTGCCAAATTTTGGAGAGTGAGCTTGTCCCACTTAGTTTGATTAAATTTACTTCAAAATGGTGTTCAAATTATATGTGAGAGTTAGAGAAGGCATGAATTTGTTGTGTCCATCATTCTGTAATTTTTTTTTTGTAGAAATTGGAATGAAAGTAAATAAAAAATAATATTGAAAGGTTGGGAGGAATGAGATTTTGGAGTTTCTAGTATGGGTGATTAGTCTTTAAAAACGAGGTTAAAAAAAAGCTTGAGTAGTTTCATGGTTTCTAATTGAAGCTCATTACATCCCATAAGTCTCAAAACACTTAGATGCCTTTTTTTAATAAGTGTTTACTTTTGAGTTTGGAAATGACATATAGTGGTTTCTCATTTAGCTAGATCAATTGATTCCACCAAATAGAGGTCACAAATCCGATGTCACCAACTTGGGTGAAATCAACTATCAAGCCTTCCAAATGATATTTAAGGGGGCTAAACCATCGGTCTTGAAAAAGGAGCTAGAAGGATCTTTTCCATTCTAATGTAGTATGTCCCATGGTTACCCCTAGTAGAAAATTGTATATGGAACAGACCATGTGTTTCTAAAGAACATCACCCTCTAGAGCCTTCATAGTTCATTTAGCTATTATACATATTAGTGATCTAAGTTGTAAGTCCCAAATATCTAAGGGTGGGTAGCCTCCCAAGTGTTAGGCACATCAAACCTAGGAAGAGTACCACAAAACCTATACCTAGGTTGGGCAATTGAGGACCTATTACTGAGGTGGGTAGGACCTCCTTCACTTCTTATTTTGTGAGACCAAGGGGGGGTTACCTAAGGTGTTGCATTATATGATATTACTAGGACTAAACAATTACCTTTCCATAAACCATACACATTGCATAGTGTACCCCTATTTTAGTTGTAACAATGTACGTACATGCTAGTCTAAAAATATAAACCTATGCACCTTTATATAGTAGAGAAGGCTTAAAATGTAGAATGTGTAAAATACAATTGAACAACCCCTATTGTTGTTATGCACTCATATGTGGAAGCATGGGAAAACTAATACAAACACAGTTGAAAGAGAGTGATTATGAATTATTTTTTAATGTGTTGGGGTGATGAGAAATGGAGTCAATAGAAGATTGGTGCCAATTCTAATAGGGCAAAAAAAGTCATGAATTCATTCAAAACATGTAATTGTTGGTAGATGATCAACACTCCCCTAGGGATTTGTGACATGGACTAATCACCTCTCGTGGATCCGTTAACTCTAGCAGTTGTATCGGGCATTAACAGGTTGATATTTTGGTGCAACGACAAGTGTGGGGCCAACAATTGGTATTAGAGCCAAAAGTGTCAATTTTGAATCCCCTCGAGTAACGTTGAGGGGAAGATATCCATGTCATGAATCCTTAGGGGAGTGCAGACCATTTGCCAACAGTAATGGTTGAAATCTTAGTGTGATACCTTAATGAAAGTTCTATTGAAGACTATACCCCTCATAATACACAAGTAAACTAGGTTCTACACATGCATTCAAATAAATAATGTTTTAAAAAAAAAATTAAATGAGTCTACTTAGCAATCTATAGATAAAATTGACAATTTACTTTAATATTGTAGAAACACATGCAAAAGCTTTGTAAAGTTTTTACAATCACATGACTACCTATTGATCACACATACATCCAGAAATGAACACAATGCCAATGTAGACACCCAATTAGGGTCAATTCCACTTTAAAATCGCTGTCTAGATATTACAAATAATTTTATTACAAATTTGGGCAACCAAATAATCAAAATACAAAAATATGTCTTTTCCCTTTATTGGAGTTAAAACCCTAGTTGTTTGAAAGTGTATTCTTCTTTATTTTTATCTAAAATGTTTTTGCCATATCTCTCAATAATGAAAATGTAGGTCTTTATATGCCATTAGTAGTTGTGCTAGAGTGGGAAATGTGCAAGCTTGCAAAAAAATCCTAGATATCTTTGACCTCATGATGTAGGGACTTTCAAAGGCCATAAATTTTGACTCAAGAGTTTGTTTGACCTAAAAGTTTACATGGAGAAGTATCTCAAAGAGTTGAATCCAACCTTAATAGAAAATTTTCAATTGGAGCAAGTCTCAACACTTTTTTGGGGCCATTTTCAACCATCTAAGAGCTCAAATTAAGGTTTTAATTATTTTTCATTATTTTCCAAATTTAGATTTTTTAAAAATTATTTTCAAACTTCTACATGCTATTGAAACTTTTCAGTTTGAAATTAGTCCTACTCTAGTTAGACTCAAATAAATGACAAGTTCATAGCCAAAATAGGTAGATTTTGGGAGGGAATTTTAGTAGTTAAAAAAGGGGGATTTTTTAGTTTGAAAAGTTTAGAATGGAGATTCGAAGGAGAATGGTTTTGTAAAGATTTTTGTTTTTCTTTCAATTATGGGAATGAATTTTATGGTGTGAAATTTGGTTGCATCACGTCAACAATTTTAGGGGTTTCCGTACCTCCACATCATAATTTTCATCACTTTGTACCTTAAATCTAATTCAAGCATGTCCATCTTTACTCACAAAGCATGGGAAGCCATCATCCTTCCATCTATAATGCTTCTAGTAATTAGTGCAACCATGAAAGCTAACAAAGTAGGTGGAATAAATGTCAAGGTGAGCCATAACATGAAATTATGAGTGTTCTAGCACTTGTTGGGTTTCATATTCTAGGAGGAACTTGGAAATTGAAAAATTGAATTTTGTATTGTCAGGGTATGGGTTTCAAGAGGAACTTGGAACCTTGCACATAATCGGTAAGGGTCGGGTTGGAATTGGAACTTGGAAACATATTGGTGGGTTTTTGGGAGTGGGAGAGGAATACAAAATTATAACCTCAAAATAATGGCGCATGTTGGGCCTCAAGATGAAATAGGAACTTTAAAACTTAGGTTTCAAGTCCTAATTGGAATCTAGAGAGTTACAAGAATTGTGGAGGTTGAGAGTGAGGAGGACATTGGAATTAGTACCTAAGGTTCCAAGTTCCAATCAAGGTTCAAGGTTCAATGAGGGGTGAAAAGAATGCAAGTTGCAAATAAGATGTCAGGTAGAAATGAGTAATTGGAACCTAAGGTTCCAATTTCTTATTATGACCCAGGGTGTGATAAGGACTTAAGGCCAACACAAGGTAGGGAGTGGAATCTAGGGGAAAATGAGAACTTAGATATAAAGTTTCCAATTCTAGTTGGAGCCTAGGGTTTAAAAGGGAAATAAAAGGAAACTTGTAGGAGGGGAAGGTGGGGCATGAGAGGAAACATGTAAGGTTCCAAGTCTATCTAGAGTCCAAAGGCTTGCGATGAAACGAAAGATAAGGTTGCACAAGGATCAGTTCGGGTAGAAAGAAATGGGGAAGGGGAACTTAAAATTAGGTCCAAAATTCTCAATGGGCCATAAGGTCCAAAAGGAAAATAAGAAGCACTTGTTTGGGGAAGAGGAGATGTTGGAAAATGGAATCTAGAGGAATTAGAACATCCATGGAAAGGTCAGATAACTAGGCAATGCCCACAAAGCACCCCATTAGCAAATTTTAATAAGAGATTTGATGAACACACTTTAATGAATATCCTTGGACAACATTTCAACATAGGGGACCCAACTGGAGATTTCTTAGATCAATTATGAATGGTTGGTGAGATAGGGTTAAATGCATAAGATGGAAGAAAAACAAAGAAAAATGAGACATATCAAATTGGGGTACCAACAACACATATCCCCTAGAGCATAAGGATCAATAATATCCAAGCCCCCTTTGTCTCTTTAAAGAATGCAATATGAGCAAGGGGTAGTAGGCATGCCCTTCTTGTTACTCCATTTGACCCACATGAAGCTTTGGATAAGTTGTGTTAGCTATTTATAATAGGTTTTAGAGAGCAACTAGCAAGAGGAGATATCAACATGGTTTGCCAAGAGGATTTTGTTTGCCACTTGATTGCATCTAGTCATAGACATGAAATAGTTAACTAAGATGCTAATTTTCTTTTAGTTTTGCTTAAATGCCATCTTCACATATCCTTAAGAGATACACCAATATCAAATGAGATGTTGAAGTATCTATTTCGCCTCTTTCCATTCCTTACAAATTCAGGGTAGGTGGGAGTTGGTTTGGGTTATAAAATTCTATTTTATGTATTACTAATTGAAAACTTAAAATTGCACACAAATATTCTAAGACATCTAAAATATTATTCACCTCTTTGAATGAAGGCAATGCTATCACCAACAAAATATAAATGAAAAAAATATTCCAAACGAAATTATTTGAAACATACTCTAAAAATGTCAACTACAAGAATATAAAAAGACCAAAAAAACAACCTTAACAAATAAACTTTCAAATTTTCTTTTGGACTAATCTAACATTAAATAGATAATAAAACAAAACACTCTTAATAATTTATACATAATACATCCAATTTAGTTTTTAATAACATTCATATTATCATTCGTCAAAAATTAAAAAAACAAAAAACACAAACAACTCTAAACAATATAAATACGCTAACACATCAATCTTTTAACACTTGACACAACCGAGGTTTCCTTAGATAATTAATTAAAAGCCTTGAGTGCAAGGCTAACACGAATTAGTAAAAATAAAAAAAATAAAAAAATATAATCCTATTTTTTTTTCCTTTAGTTTTGGCTTTGTTATACCATCATCCCCACTTCCCGGATTTGAAACCTGATTCCAAAATAATTCATTTAAAAGCAGTGGGAGAGGATGTAACTTAAAATAAGCAAGGCAGCACGTTTCCAGGACTCTAATTCGTCGCTGGCCACGCAGGCGCCTGTCAGCGGGGGGCCCACAATCCACGCGGCGGCAGTCCGCGTGGCCCAGTCAATGTCAGCTGTCCGATTCCCCACTTTCTCTGGGACCGACACGTGTCCCCACAAAACCCTAACCCCCGAGCCCATCCTTCCATCTCACACCTACACGTGGCAGGCTCATCGTACGCATACGCTCTGTACAGGTAAGCGTATAGCACTCGTATATACGAGACACGTAGACGAAAGGTTTGCATATGTGGGCAGTGTAGGAGAAAGAGCAGAGCATGCGTGGAGGTTCTCTTTTTTGAGGGTAAGGAGTGTGTTTGGTCTTTTGCTTTCTCGGATTTCTGAGGAGATCGACAAAACCAGGAAATTGGGTCGACAGAACGCGCAAATGGGTATCCGTTGATATAAGTTTTTGTGGGTGATTGGGTGTATTTGGTGATCTGTAGAAATTTTCCTGGAAAAAGGCTGTTGGGGGGATTGCGAGCATCTCGTCTTACCAGGGGTCCGTTTTCGTCAACGAAGTCACCAATTTCTACAACGGATTACCAGCCCATCTCATTGAGTTTTGGCCTCCAATCCCAATTAACAAGTTTGCCTTATAGGTATTGTAGGGGTGATAACTTACAGAGCCAGCTTTTATTGTCGTTCGAAGCACTTTTTCTGCATCTCGGCAGTCATTTCCTCTTTCCCATTGCACCATTCGAGTACCCATTTTGTTCATATTTCAATTTCTTCGCTGACCCATAACATCATTCATTCAGTAGTCAGTACTGTATGTCCTCTTAACCCCTACTCCCGTCTTTAGTTTCAGACTAGTTTGATTGTCTTCAAGGACTCTGGGACGCTGCTAAATTGTCAGTTCCAGGGCAACCCATCTTGAATTCTTCCGTGTCTGAAACCCACAAACACTTTGCATAGATCTTGGAACCTAGTTTTTCCAGTGTCAGCTCCACAGGGAAATACCCTTTTATACGTATATCTCTGTGTCCTTATCGCCTGGTTTTGACACTTGAGAGCCAGACTAACTTCGGGAGGACTGCACGTGAAGAAGGCTTGTTAAGGCTAATTCCTCTGAGGTAAGTGATAGCAAGTTGCAGAGTTTGTTTTTCATGGCAGATTTTTTAGTTCTTGGTAGTTAGCAGCCTCAAAAAATATTTAATATTTACATTTTGGTAACTGGGTTACTCTCTTTTGCTAACTAGGAGCTTCGAAATTTAGTCTGCTTTTGCATTTTTTTTCGAAGAAAAAGAGAGAACAGATAATTTTCTTTGGGTCAAAAGTGTAAACTTTTGATATTGTTTCCTTTTTAGTTCTCCTTTAGAAACAGTTGTTTGAACACCTGTTCACTTTGCTTAAATTGAAATCTATGTTCTCTTTTTATTTCTTTTTCTGCCAGTAACTAGTCGTTGGTGGGTCTAGACTTGTGACAGGTTACAGATCAGTGCCAATCTGACTCATACCATCGTCTTGCCCATGTTCTGAAGGAGTCTCCTTTAGGAACTCTTCGATTAGTAGGGAATCATCCAGGTCATGCTGTTAGAGTATGGACAGGAAAATCTTGTTACAATCGTTAATGTTGCTGAACGTTAAAAACTCGTGACTTGAACATGTTTCCTTGATCCCTTGTGTTTGACCGCTATATATTTACTCTTTTGTTTTTGTTTCTCCTTTCAGATAGCATCTACTCTTTTAGTGGGTTTTGATTTATTGTAGGCTACAACTCAGCGCAAAGAAAACTCATTAACCTGTCACTCCCTTGTTTTTGTTTTCAAAATAGTCTCACTTAGGATGTCTTTGACCAGTCTAAAAATAGTCTCATAGGTCGTTCCGTGGAAAATAATTACATGAAAACCCCATTACAATTGGTAATAAGACCTCGTTTTAGTTGAATGTCTTGCTGATTGTTTCTGGGTTTATTTTGGTTTTTGTTCAGTGACCATGAACGGTTACAAGGGGTTTGCATTCTAAAGAGGGTCTCTCATCAAAATCAACAACATTAAGGAAAAAAAAGAAGGTTATGGATTAAGTGTTATTAATATATTATGCAATCTCATATAATCATTTTTCGAGGCCATAAATTAGGGTTCGGTTCTTTACAATTATTTCTTTGGCTGGATGTGCTTTTAAGTTATAGGGTGAAGGCAAGTACCATTATGGAACACCATGCAAACTTTTGAAATTTTGTGTAAATTCTTTGTCTCTGATTTGCATGTAGCGTCAAAGTTTAGAACTTGAGATCTTGGCAAGGAATGTTGCTTGTAAATTATCTGACCAACCTGTATGGTTCTGTCACTCTGTGAGATGTCAAATTCATTGTGCTTGAACACTATTTTATGACAAAGTCTCTTAATGTTGTCAAGTTTAGTTGCTTTCTGTTTAGATTCATAGAGTCCCTCTTGAAATTATTTGTGCTTTTGTCACATATCATGGATTCTATTGCCTGGTCGCAGCTTTTGTTTATGGTTGGTTTCGCTGGGTTTTTGAGGTAGATTTTTGCATGATAACTTTTGTTTTCGTTGACTTTCGTGGTTGTATTTGGTCACTGGTGTATTAAAGCAATTAATTATCGACCATGAGAAAGAAAAATAATAATATACAAAAGTGGCAGAAACCTTTCTGCAGTAACAGTTTTAATGGGCACCTTTCGGCTGCATTGCTAATGTTTTACTCATGTTTGATTGTATGTTTTACAGTTTCGATAGTCATAGTTATCTATTTGAACTGCCCTTAGTCTTTGCAATAAAATTAGAGGAAGGCATGGACAAATGAAAGTCAGGAGGCTTCTATCATACAATATCTCTGTAATCATCAAGTGTTTATGTTTCTAACTTGCTTTGCTAAAGGATTGTGTGGCTAAGGATCTCTTCCTTTTTTTCATTTTGAGATATAATCATGGGTTAGTGAGTTGGCTGCAATATTCTTCAACTAATTATAGAACCTACCTTTACTGTAAAGTGTAAATTGATTGGCTCTGTGCTTCAGATTATTGTTCACTGCAAAAGAAGTGTGACCCATGATATGTCGGACTAGCCAAATTAGTTATTATGTGGTCTTTTCTTTTGATTGGTAACACTGGGAATTTCTAGGCTAGTCTGAGCTAGATGAGGCCACAAACAGGGGACCTCATCACCAGCATGAATACACTGCATTAATGTGAGTAGTCCAAGAACACAAGCACTGTAGCCAATAGGGGCACAGCCTGCAAGCGCACTGGCCCAGTGAGGGTTTGGAGCATGAAGCCACCAGCATGAACGTTAACAGCTTCAACGTGAAGGTTCAAATCTACAAGCACAATGGATCAGCAAGGGCACAATGCTCGTGATCACAATGGCCCAGTGGGGGTTTGAACCTTGGTAGTGACAACAACAATGCCACTATTTAATCATCACTCTATGCCATGAATGGAAGTTATTAATTATTATGCGGTTTTACATGTGTTAGGAATAGCGTAATTTCCATGTACTCTTAAGAAGAATTATTGAGGTTCTACCTAAGTGTAATCGACATTGTACCCTTTGCATGCAATGGTGATTGTTGTCTGCCTTTGGTGATTCGTGCCTACAGAAGCTAAGTTACTGGATCTGGTTGCTGCAATGAACATGCTACATAAAAAGGTTGACTTGACGATGCTGCAGTTGTGGCAAAACAAATGTTTGAACCAGGTTGATTTTCAAGCACTAGTATAAATTTTTTTTTTTCATGAGTGCTTCTGCTATTCTCTGTTTGTGTGTCTGATATTATTTGAGTTTTCTGAAGCCATCTGTCATTATTTAAGGATATTGCAAGTAAATTGGACAACGGATATTAAATATGCCTTTGCATTTGTTATCTAATGGTACAGGCAAATGTAATGTAGCTGTATCATGTGTGCCTTGAACTACCACGTTGGACTTGATACTTCCATCAAAGGCTAGCTGTGGTATGATTTTGAGGTTGATGGGGCCTTCAATTCTCTCGTTTGAGGGAAAATATATGACAGTGCAAACTGATTTAATATATGGTTTGTTCTGAAGTTGGTCTTTTTAATATCCTAATCATTGTATGGAGGTTTTATTTTTAGTTTACTCACTGAACTAGGTGGTGCGATCCAACTCATCATTTAATACATTAATATGAGAAAGCTAGATACATCTAAGCTACTTAACACCTTGCGATAAATACAGCCCATGGCTGTAATGTATCTTTTAGAATTTAGATTGCTTAAGTTTAAAAAGCAACATTAAATTGACAGTGACATGCAAGGCAATCAGTTTCATTTGACATTGCTGTAAATTCTAGTTAAAAGTTGTGCTATCTTGGAAATGTAGTCAAGGATAATGATAGAAAATGATGGCACAGGATGCACGTTCCAATGCCAGGATTTAAGGGATCATTTTATTTGCTTTTTAGGATAGCATGCCTTAAATGTAATGTTATATTGCTGCTTGAGCAGGAAACTTTCTTGACTGCTTTGGGAGAAATGACCTACAGCAGTGGATCAAATGTTTCCGGTCAGCTTGAAATAAGTTCTATTTTCAGATGGTTTTTCTTTTTCTAGCCAATGGTTTATGCCAGAATTCCGGGGAATGTTCACTGGTTATTGTATCTGGGTCACTATAATCATAAGTTCATTGCTAAGCCAGAGTCCTGCAGGCTACAGAGGTGTTTTCCTAGAAACATTTTTGTGTTTCTTCCAAAGCTATAATGTTGCCAAAACAAGTTTTGGAAATGAGGTAATTTTTCTTAAGAAATGATTATTCCTTTGGTGTTTTGGCACCCACACGGGAATCTCAACCCATTTTCAAAAATTATAGTAAACATAACAGATATAAAAAAGGGGGAATAAAGATCTAATTTTACAATCACCAAAAGAGGATATTGCTTTTTGCACTTACAAAACAAAATGTGATATTTATGCTTGGAGTGTAAACTTGCATTTTCTACACAAGAAAAGTGTAATGTTAATTATTTATGGGAGTCAGTGTGGGTTGAAGAGGGCCTGCGCACATCTTGCAACATCTTGAAATAAATTGGAGTGGGGAGAACAATAAATAGTTCGGGCATCATATTTTTGCACTGTATTTTCCATTTCAACTTCATTCATGTTCAGTTTGTGTATGTTCCATATTTGGAAATTTCTGTTTTTGGCATCCTGTGATTCCTAATATGTTCTTTGTCTGCGTTTTAGACTGTGCATATGACTGGCGTTTTTTTTTGAAAATCCTTTCGAATTATGTTTGTCATAATTTGTACTTTTGATTTTGGAAACTTGAATTATGAAGTTATCTAAATATTTTTGAAATCCTTACCATTTGATTTTTAGAATTTAAATCATGAATATATGGTCTAGACTTTAGAGTTTGCTTGTACAATTTATTGAGGTGAGTAAATGAAAGTGTAAGGAATAATGGAAATCCGAATTGTGAATTATTTTGTAAGGCTATTAGATCACATGTGAGAGAATCCAATGCAAACATAAATGTGGAATGGGCATTATTGATAAGTTAATGGGTACCAACTACCAAACCACGGTGTCCATATTTTCAGTAGTACGAAGAGAATGGACATAGATTCTAGTGTTGTAATCAATCATGTAGATTCTTGCTTCTGGCGAGGTAATGGCATTAAACCACTGCACCTATATTGGCAGTAGTAGCAAGAGCATTCAACATTGATTATAGTGAAGTAATCACCCATATAATTTCATTTTTTGCCAAGAATAACCTTGTTAAGGCACACACTATCTGCAAAAATTTAGCAGCTAAGCATGGATTCTGGTTACAAAAGGTACACTAAATTCAATCCAAATGAAAATAATTATCCTTCTCAGATTTTATAATCCAAGAAACACCATTTAATATTAAACTGATAATGAGTTTACCACATTGTGTATATCCTTTCAAGTTTCAACCATGTAAGGATACTGCATTGCGATCCTTCCATCTTCAGACTTCCATAAAAGAGAAGATTGTTACTGCAATACAAGTCCCCCAAACAAAACACTCCTAGCTAGTCCATCCAGTCAAAATGACTAGCCTACACAACAAACAATCCTATACCAGCACATCCAACCTAGAAATCGCCCATCTGCAGTTTGAACATACCACCAACCCACTTTTGTGACAAGGGTTCATAACACCACCTTCATGCCATATCAGCCAGCCACAAATCACATACTGATGACTTGGACAGAATACAGACAGCTAATACATAGGGAAGGCACCAAAGATAGGGGAATGATTAGTGGGCATGTGGAGAAGCAAAAGGGATGAAACTATTTAATCAGAAGCCACCTAATGGGCCAGCTGTCACCTTCTAGGTCGCATAATCTTTGTGACATGACATTTTGACCTGCTTTCTTCTAATCTTATTCAGATTTGAACTCCCTTTATTAGTTTATTACTTACTGACTGATGATCATGAGGGAAATACCAGTCCCCTTAATAGGAATACCTCTCTTTGAAGGACCTCAGATCCTTAGAAAGCAGAGAAATAGCAGCTGAGAGGAAACAAGTCCTATACCATCATTTTCCTTACAGTGGTTTGAAACAATCTTACTCCCTCATTGGTTGCCCAGTCAGCAACTGCATTTCAAGTTCTTTTTTACATGATAAATTGAAATGGAAGCAAACTCATCAAAGCATGGTCTTATGTTGTCTGATATTTTTCTTAGCAATCATGAGTTCCATGAACCTTTATTTAATCATTTCAATAATTAGCTTCAAATTACCTTTCACGGTATTTTCCATCCTCTCTAAATAGCGCTTGAGATTCTGTTGCCTGATGCCAGACCTTTCATGCCATTGTTTGTGTTACTCTACAAATCAACAGCCAGGATTAAAAGAGGTTGGGCCTTGTTATCTGTGTAGAAACAACCATTGTTGGCATCCTCTGGGTTGCCTATAGCTGCCCTATCAAAATCTAGGCTGACAAGCCCTGCTTGTGGTGGGTGCAATAGTGTAGAGTGTAGACAGTTGTTTGTATAGAACTACTGCATTCCTTCTCGCATCTTGATGCTAGTCCAGTCTGCTCCAAGTTTTGCACCCAAGCCTTATTTTCTTTATGAATAATCCCTTTTGGATTGCTAAAAACACCTCCCAGCTTACCTAAGAAGCTTCCACTTAAACTCAAATAACATCCATTGGAAGTTTCCTATCATTGAAGAATCTCCTATTCCTTTTCAACCAAACATTCCAAAATATCAGAGAAGGTAAGACCTCCCAAATGAATTGCATCCCCTTACTTCTAAACTTGCAAGCCCAGTTGACTAATAAAGATTCCATACTTTCTGGGTTGTACTAATATGATCACCCATGTAGATAATGATTAGTGGCATGGCATAAAATCCTTATTTCTTGGAGATTTTATTGTTTCCTTTTCTATATGCTTGTTGCTTCTTTATTCAGTTTGTCTCAAAAATTATTTGATTAAGTGTTTTCTCATTGCATTCAATGTTAAATTGTTAGTTCTTATTGGTACAAGTTGAATAATGCCATCGGTTTCAGCAATAAAATACTTAAAAAATGAGATTTATGCTTACCATTCATCAGGATAACTCATAGTTGTCTTTAGCATAACTCCATTTTTTTGACTTGAGCAACTGTAGTTTGCTCCTGTTACGACTTTGACCCAGAATACTTGCAGTACAGTTTCTCTTTTGTTTGATTGAAAAAGATACTTATTAAGGAGCTAGATTTGCTATTTGCTGTCGGTTCTTGTGAAGCTTGAGGTGTTTGATTATTGGGGTTTTGCATGAGATTTGATATGAATGGTAACATTTGACTTGGAAAGTTAGATTACTTGCAGTGCATATCCCGTTCTCTATGTTCGACTGGACTAGAACTTATTAAGGAGCTAGTTTAGCTAGTTGTCAGTTCACTTGGAGATGTTTATTGGGGTTTTGCATGAAATATGAGATGGTGGGGATTGAGCTTGCAATCTCATTACATTAAAAACTTGTTTGAAAATAAACATATAGCAAAAATATTTTAAGTTAAAAAATAAACCACTTTTGTTTTCTCCTTTGGTTCAGGCATATGCAAACCCTCATTTTGAAGGGAGTGGGACGGCATTGACCTTCCTTTGACCCCAAATCAAAAGTGCAAAATGCTACATGCTTTGGGATGTTTACCTGAAAACTATGTTACTGATTCGTCAGAAAGCATACCCGGTTTTAGGTTCAAATCCCAATTTGAATACTCTCTAGGTAATGAAACAGTCCCACTCGCTGGGGCTTGCTGGGTTCCTGTTAAACAGGCCTGCAATTTTTCAGAAAGAACCTGGGCAAACCCAAACAGAACCCGGGTGAATTTTATGCATCATGATACTTGAATTTGACAAGTTGATGTTGAAGTAGTATTTTTAATTTTAATCATGGTGATTTTGTTAAGTATATGACGCTCTGTGGTATTCTGAACTTAATTCCTGTTTATAGGCTACAAATATGTATATATTTATGTTTTTATATGGATAAAACCCAAAATGATCCCAACCCTTATTTTTTTGCTTTCTGTGTACTGGAACTCCTGTACCTGAATCCAATCCTGAACTGGTAACTTGGCTAGAAAAAAATTCCGAGTCTTTTTTGTCATTTTTTTTTTCAAATGTTGTTGCCAAATGGATGGCTACCATGGAGAAAAGCATAACTTTACATGCAACCAGAAAAAAATGGCATATCCTTAGAATGAATGGTCTTTATATTTGTCAATTTATTTTGATTTAGTTACTAACATGGCTATTATGGAGAAAAGCATTAAGACGTGAAGCATAAAAATTGCATGTAGCAAGAACAGAAATCAGCATATCCTTTTAGAGAGAATGGTCTATGTTAAGGTTCCAGACTATAAAAAGATGAGCATGTGTTTAGCTCTAAAATAAATGCAGTCTAAAGTGCAAAATTGTGCCGTTTCGATTGTGTGTGGATCAGATATAAGGAGACAAAGACAGTATCTTAAGGGAGATTTCCAAGCATGTAGCCCAATAAAATGGGCATCTAGTGAGAACTTATTTGGGAGGGATGAATAAATCTTGAGCAAAACTCTAGGTTAACATGCTGTTTTGAAATTCCTCTCTGAAACATGGGGCATTGGGTTATCAATTTGACATGATGTTGTGGCTTTGGTTTTATGTGAATTGTGCAACCAGAAGGACCAGAAAAGACATAACAATTGAAAAGAACTGGTTTTACTTTTGATCTTCGAAATAAATTATGTTTAAGGAGATAAAGGCAGATTTGTAAAAAGAAGTAGAGCAGCTTCCATAATGCTCATGATATTCATCTAGAGAACAATCAGCATATGGCAAAACTAAGTTAATTAAAAATTGAGAACTTTTTTGTGAAGTAATCATTTACAGTGGAAAATTTACTCAGTAAGGGTTTTAGATTCATAGGTTGTTTAGAATATCAGCAGTAGTGAAGTGGAATTTTTCAATTTACTGATATCTTAGTAATTTTTGTTTTGAGTGATTCTATGCAGTGTGTCACCGTGTAAGAGTCTTCTGGATTGAGCTGTGTGGCTTTAGTTTTGTTGTATATTTTAGGTCTCGCTATAGAACACCCATTGAGAATTTTTAAAATTATAGTGCAATTTTTTTGATTTCCTCTAATTATAGAAACCATTGCTTGCTTAAATTCAAAAAATGATCAGATGTGGTCAATTTGATTATAGAACAAAAAATTATAATTATATCAAAGCAATAGGAACTGACTTCACCTGTTAGATAATTTATTGTGGGCTTGACAAATGGAATTAAAACATTTTTCTTATTACCTTTTTTTGAGTCAGTAGTTGGCTATTTTTAAGTTAATGGCTTCTCTGTAACGTCTAACAGACATGCAACTGTGGACCATTTCCAGCTAGGACGATTTGGAGGTCTTCCAGTGAAAGCATTCAGGAGCATATTTTGCATTTGCTCGTCTTTGTGGCTTCAAAGTTGAATTGTGTTTTAGTTCCATAACCAATGGGAACAGGGGAGGAAGGAACACCAGCTAAGACTCCTACAAAACCATCTCCCACAAGTCAGGTGTGTCTCACAGCTCCATTGCATGAAGAATATTTTATCTGAAGAACCTTGAAAGGATTAAGACTCTTTCTGTCCATCATCATGTCCATAAAGAAACAGTGGGTAAAGATATTGGGGCCTCATCCATGTTCTTTATGCATGTGCAGGAGACACCAACTACACCTGCATACCCTGATTGGGCAGCAGCTTTTCAGGTTTGTAATAATTTTTGTCTGCAGTGGGTGTCCAATGAGTGGGTGGTAGATCTTGGAATCTTAGTAAGTTGTGCCATCTGAATTGTGCTGGTTTTTCAGGCATATTATGGTCCAGGAGCCACACCACCCCCCCCTGCTGCCTTCTTTGCTTCGACAGTTGGATCTGCCCCAACGCCACATCCTTACATGTGGGGAGGACAGGTAATGGTTGAAAGTAATTTGATGCCTGTCTGTTGAGGGAGCTATGGGTTTAATGTTTTAAATTTTACTTTAATTGGTTTCTATGGTTTCAGCCTTTGATGCCACCTTATGGGACTCCACTTCCATATCCTGCAATGTATCCACATGGTGGAATCTATGCACATCCTTCAATGCCTCCGGTAATTACTACTTTTTTCATTTTAACTTCTCCGTCTCCCTCAAAGTCTTCTTCCTTTATGCCTATAAATGTTGAAATTTAGAAACTGAAGTTAAAAACTCACTCTCTTTATTTTGGGTCATGAAAGGTCATGAATTTGCGTATGCTTGTCATGGTCCATGTCAAGATATCCCATCGCCTCTTGTCATTTGTTTATATATAGGCTATAGCATATGCTGTTGTCAGATTCTTAGTTTCAGCAGCCCAAATTCAATGCAACTAACATCATTTGAAACGTTGTCACATTAGGGTGCACTTCCATATGGTCACTATGGATTGCCATCGCCCGGCAATGCTGAAGTTACAACGGTAACTACACAACCTGTTCTAGACAGTGAGTATTTGATGAGATGCCTAGGCTTCTATCAACTGTTCAGCTTATTAAAAAGTATGGACAATAATATCTGCTTTAAATTAATCCAGGCTGCAGCACCTCCAAATGCTGAAGGAGAAGCTAAGACTTCAGAAGGCAAAGACAGAAACACAATGAAGAGATCGAAAGGAAGTTTAGGAAGTCTCGGGATGATAACTGGTAAGGGAGGGGAAGGTGGGAAGGCAACATCCGGATCTGCAAATGAAGCTGGATCACAAAGGTACGAATCTATAGCAGTTTGATCTGAAAGTACATCAAACGATGTCATCCACTATCTAATATCTTATGATCTCCTGTATGATGTCTTAATGATCTACTGAAATGACATGAAGAATTTAAGTATTTCATTGAATCTCTAAGCAGGAAAAATTGAAAGTAACTATTATTTGCCAGATTGGTATTATAATATTTAGTTTAACTGCTGATCACAGTGGGGAGAGTGGTAGTGATGGTTCAAGTGAAGGAAGTGAGGAAGATAATGCTCAAAATGTGTGGTTCATCCCTTCTCATTATCTTCATTGACATATTTGCTGAGTTTAATGTGGCCATTAGTATATGCAGTTGTGCTTTACTGTGGTTTCTAATTCCTTTCCTGACTTTTTTCTCTGGATGTGATTTAGGAGTCGCAAGTTGCAAGAAAAAGAAGTTTTGATCAAATGATTGTGGATGGTATGATGTTATTCTTCTAATATTAATTATTATTTATATATTTCCGATCCTTTTATGGACCATTGCATTCCAAATGGGTTTTCATAATATTTATAGAATATTTGGACAATGGCAGGTGCAAATGCACAGAATAACCATGTTTCTGTATATAATGCTCAAGCTGGAGAAGCATATATGAATTCTGGCGGGCATGCTTTGGGTAATCCCATTAGTCAAACTGTAGCAGTTCCACTAGGTCCTGTAACAGGAAAACCAGCAGCTAGCGGGCCCATTACTAATTTAAATATTGGTATGGATTATTGGAATGCCTCTGCTGCGGGAGCCATAACCACTGTAAAAGCTAGGGGTAGTATTTCAACAGCTATAGTTCCCACAACTGCACAGCTTATGCCATCTGGGCGTGAGGGTGTGCCTCCGGAGTTATGGATCCAGGTACGAATGTGATTTTTATTTCAGGAAGTTTGAATAATGATATGATGTAACCTATTTCTGTAAGAGATTTCTATGTTGATGGTAGGGTGATTTACAGGATGAACGGGAGTTAAAGCGACAAAGGCGAAAGCAATCTAACAGGGAGTCAGCTAGACGTTCAAGATTGCGAAAACAGGTGAACAGTACATTTTTGACTCTGTTTCTGATTTAAAAGCGTTTCTCTTTGATATATGCAATGGTTTGATAATAGTAGCACATCTTTAAAGGTCTTGATTCTCTGGTATTGAGATTTTGTTGCATGACTGTTTGCTTGTATTGTGCAGGCTGAGTGTGAAGAATTGGCGACAAAAGTTGATACTTTGACTGGGGAGAACATGTCTCTTAGATCTGAGCTAAACCGCTTGGCAGACGAGTGTAAAAAGTTAACTGCAGAAAATGCATCCATAATGGTACCGTCCTTTATATCTTAGTTGCTGTTTAAGTTATCTTTTTATGGCAGGCTTTGTTTACTAGCGCAACAATGTATGCTTATTGAAATTGAGTATTTTGTTTGGAACCAAGGCTTTGTTTTCTAGTGCAACAATGTATGCTTATTGAAATTGAGTATTGTGTTATACAGGAACAATTGAACAAAGTGCATGGAGAAGATACAGCAACTGCTTCCGAGGAGAATGGTCCAACTAAGATTAGTTTGCAGTCAGTAAAAGCCGAAGGCAATGGACATTTCCATGATATAACAAGGGGAATGAGTTCAAATTCCAGTGAAAGAAATGAACAACGGCAGAGTGAGAAATGTGATTCAAATGGGAAGGCCCATACGTTATTAGATGCTAATGTTCGATCTGATACAGGTTAACATATATCTTTATGCATTTTAATTTAATGTAGGTAGCAGATTGGAGATCAGGAGACCATGCCGTTTTCTTTGTTCTGGGCTCCTCTCCAAACTTATAAGCACCAATGAAATGACCAAAGCATGTTAATTTAGAATGCTCTTTAGTGTGTGTTATGAAGACCATTTATGTAAAGAAGTGATCTGCCATAAAACATTTTAAGTGTGTTTAGGGACAGCCATGATCAGATTGTTATTTGGTAGAGCTGAACTGCTGTCTGTAATTTCTTACTCCGGGGCCATCTAACTCTACTCAATGGCCCAATACAGTTCTTTTTCCTGCTTACAAGATATGACAGGCTGTCAAAATTGTGAACAAAAGATGGCTGGCGTTTTTAATTATTCCTGTTCGTGTAATCGTGCGTGTCCTACGAAGATTAAACTATATCCTTCAAAATATTCTCTACTCTGTTCTTTTACAACTCATGTATAGTGGACTTGGTTTATATTTATATAGCTATTGGATGGAATATAAGTGGAATTGTTGGACTTGACTTGGATGTTAATATAAAGATGATTTTGCAGTTATGGAAAACCTAATGTGAGGTTTTCTAAAACAGGAATGGCTGATCTTTTTATTCATCAACTGATACCAAACTAGAAATCTCAGAAAATGGTGTGTATGTTGACATCCGCATCATGATTTTTCATTGTAGGTGATATTAAAGAATTCACTATGAAAGAAATTCGTCAGTTCACATGCCTACTGTCATAAAGTTACAGCGTGGAGAATGTCTCTCAATGCTTGTTTGTTTTTGGTTCCAACTCTTAGCCTTAGCACAGTTAGAGGTACATCGGGATTGCATATGTGAAACTCATCAGGAGCCTTGAAAGAAGACATTTCAACTCAACGGGTTCTAGTATTTACTGATTAACAAAGATGTGGTAATTGTTCGAAGTTTTTCCCAAAATGTGAAACGCATCAGAAAAACCTTGAAAGAAAACCATGCAACTCAGTGGGTTCTGGTGTTTACCGAATCAATAAGTACGTAGTAACGGTACAAAATATATTCTAAAACGTACTATAAGCCTTTGACATTGAACTTCTGAAACTCGACATTGCATTGGAGGAAAACATTCACGCACTTCAAACAAGACAAATTATCTATATGGTTGGTAAGCGCTTGGTCATATCTTATAGGCTGTTAGTATCTTAAAAGCAAGAAGAAAGATAGTGGCATGAAAATGACTGTCCCATGTTAGGGTACTTTTGGTATAGCATATTCCTAGACAAGCTTTGGATCACAGTGTTTGAAGCATGTACCACGGGAATATCCACTGTCATCAAACAATAAACATAAGAGAGCCAAAATATTAATTAGCCTACTGCATATTAATTAGCTTACAGCTTGGAGAAAGTCAAACGTAACATCATGACTGAAAAAATGTCGTTACAAAGGCCGAACAAGTCATATGTAAGGATTAAACCATGTGACGTGCGCTTAGTTGAGAACTGAACTATTTAAGAGCATGACTTTGAGACCGAGATTCAAAATCGTAATTGGACTCGTAGCATTTACCATCTAGCAATCAGCATCTGTCCTATTTCTTTGCCTAGAACAAAACTTTGTCAAGGGATTGCTACTGTTTTGTCTTCCATGTCAATGTCTGATTGTGAAAAGGGTTTGTACTAGTTTCCCTTCGAGTGAATTTTTAGTGTAGATGGTGTTGTGGGCAATTTAAGTTACTGAAAAAGTTAGTTACTACTTTGAGATGAGTAGCTTGAACCTAGAAACTAAGTTTCTCGCCAAACCGAACTGTATATGGGGTGATGTTCTCTTGGATGTTACGATATGGCATAATAGTAAAGAGCAGAAAGATTAGGGATGAACATGTACCTATTTCTATTGCCAATGAACAAAATACAGTTACTGTACCAATATTTGAAATTTTTCCTTTATACTGGAAAGCCATATAATAAGACTTTAGGATCGGTTGCCTTGTCGAACGAACAGTGATGGAATTCTGCTGCCAAATAGCTATTTGATTTGTAGCCAATAGGTGCAAATTCAATCACAATCAAACATCTGGTCATTCCAGAAGATTGAATCCGCTTTCAAGTCTATAGATAGACGCTAACAGTGAAATTAATGCCAAATTTAATGGAAGCTTTTGTAAGATAAGCTTTCGCTTTGGAAATAATCTCTACGAAGGGGACGAACCATTCATCTATGCCTCTGGTTTGGTGCTCTTCTGATTTCTCTTCGAAGATCTAGTCAATAAGGTGGGATATGATTGGGGTTTTATATTGGATGAAGTCCTTTGTAGACAATATTTTAAATATCATCAAATAGAATAATAAAATGTGAAAAAACATAATACTATTTAAATAGCTATAAACATGCTTATATTGATAACAAGAATCACATGCCTCTTTGAGGGGACATACTTGAGAGCAAAGCTCTATTACAAAATATAATTATAATTATAAGATGATATGTATTTTATTATGCCATTGATATATATAATCCTACCAAATAGTGAATGGCAATGTACAACCAATGTGGGATGACTCCATACAATGTAATATTGATTAAATAACTATACTATTGCAATTACAGTACTTAAAATATTGGATCCTAACATGTTCTCACCATGCATAAAGCTTTGTCCTGAAGGCTTGAATTGGGGAAACTATTATTGAAGTTGAGGGGGGAGTTTCTCAAGTGCTTAAAATATTGAGCACATTGGATCCTAACATGTTCTCACCATGCATAAAGCTTTGTGTTCAAGAATTGGGGAAACTATTATTGAAGTTGAGGGGGGAATTTCTCAAGTGCTTAAAATATTGAGCACATTGGATCCTAAGATGTTCTCACCATGCATAAAGCTTTGTCCTCAAGGCTTGAATTGGGGAAACTATTATTGAAGTTAAGGGGGGAGTTTCTCAAGTAGCACTTTTTGATTTCAATCTATGCCATTGAACCAAAGCTTTTGTGATGGTGTGGTTATAAATAGTATGATCATTGGTCCAAAATATCCTTTGTCTTGAGAATGATAGACCCTTCATTGTCCAATTTAGGAAGTATGATCATTGGTCCAAAATATCCTTTGTCTCGAGAATGATAGACCCTTTATCATCCAATTTAGGAAGTATGATCATTGGTCCAAAATATCCTTTGTCTCGAGAATGATAGACCCTTTATCATCCAATTTAGGAAGTGTAGATGAAGTTTGAACATGTTGGCTAAGGAACTCCTTGAGACATGAAGTTTAATAGCATATTTCTAGGGATCCTCTTGGATACTATAGCTGGGCGAAATGGCTTACATTGTGATGGATGTTTTTTTTTTCCACGTGAATCATTGTGATGGATGTTAATCAATGGCTTAAGTTGTATTCTATGACGAAAATGTGACACATCCATATTTGGGGGTAATAGTTCTAGTATGAACATTACCATTAATATTATAATACGTTATGTCATGTATGCAAACAAATATTGTAGTGAAATGAGATAAAATTTAATAACATTAATTGAGAGCATATAAATATATTTGATTGGTACCTTGAATTTTTTTAGATTGGCCTAATCTAGGTGAGGCCACAAACAAGGGACCTCATCCCTAGTTATGCATACACAACATTAATATGAATAACTCACAAGCAAAGTAGCCCAGTAAAGGCACAAAGCTTGCGAGCACATTAGCCTAGCAAGGGTTTGGAGCATTAAGTCACTTGGCATGAACACTAACAACATCAATGCAAATGTTGAAACTTGTAAGCACAATGGATTAACTAGGGCATAATGCCTGTGATCACAATGGCTTGATGGAGTTTGAACCTTGGTGGCTACAACACCATAATTTAACCATCACACTATGTCATGAATGACATCAATGAAAACATTTATTAATGAGAATATTTAGGTAAATATAAAATTGTAGAGAATTCTTATAAATATTCTATTTTTTTGATATATGATGGTCAACGAGTTAAGTTGTATTCTAGGCCGAAGTTTGATAGATCTACATTTTGAGTTAGAAGTTTTACAATAGGCATATCTAAGAGACAATTGTCAACAATTAAATAGTATTTTTTATGACTTGTGAGTTCCATGTAGATTAATATATTATTAATTTATTGACCTTCAGCAATTTTAGTGATTTAATTTTGTGGGATTTAAGTAATGCTCACTTGGGTGAGAATTAAATAATAATTCTTAATAGAAATATAGTTTTTTTCTTTAAAATATTCTAATTCATTTAATATAGGATGATCAATGACTTAAATTCTATATTGGATGAAGTTCTAACACATTTATATTTCAAGTTAAAATTTCTAGAATAGGCTTACTAAAGAGACACATGCCAACAACTAAATGACACTGACTTGTCATGCCTTGAAATTAATATAGTATTAATTTATTGACTTTGAGTTGGTAAATTAGTACCATAATAGTATGATTAAATTAATATCCCACATCTCATGCATGTGAAACATTTATTGTAATGAAATCATAGATTTTAATAACATCCAACTTGATGAGACCCTAAACATAAAAAATTACTGATGGCATTGGTGGCAACCTCTTAATGTTTATGGTTGTTATAAGGATGCAAGGGAAATGATTTTTGTAGTCTTGTCACTTATGAGAATTTTTCCCATTAATGATCTTAATTGTGATTCATGAGGAAGATCTTAAGAAACACATATGATGTTGAGTGCATTATTAATGTATCTGAAGCACTTCCCTTTCAATTTATTTTTTAAATACTAGTGTTTTCATTTGGTTCTTACAAGTGTTTAGGATGCACGTTGTGAGCATAATAGGTGTTGTAACACTAAGGAAAAATAGAAGACAAAGGTTAAGCAATTCTACATGCAATAAGCTCTAAATCTATCCTATGCTAACAACAAAGAACAATGGAAACTAAAAAACATATATAAACAAAAGGATCTCACCGAACATCTGTATAATTCCATGAATAACCTCGATTGCACTTCTCCATTTTGCATTGTATAATAATTGCCCTTAGATTTTTTAAGTATGCAAGTATGGCCTATTGATTAATGATTTAGCAAAATATCGAAGATTCTTGAATAAGCTTTTCCTAAAAGTATAAAGATTTTGGGAGGAGGAATAATGACAAAGGTCAAGCCAATTTATAGAAAATTGATTTTCGAATGATCGGCTTAGATTCAAAAGACAGATCGTCGATTGAGATTAATGAATGCCATGCGATAGAGATTCAGTGTCAGTAATAACGCAAGTGAAAAAACATAACTGATGGAGATTAAATTGAATAAATAATTTAATCTTTAGTCGAGACTGTTCAAAATTTAGAAGAATAATGATTGCATGTAAAAGATAAAGAAGAAACGTTGTGTTCAAACACACGAATGAATGAATGAATTAAATAAATTTATTTAATTAATAATAGTTTGCACGCATAAGAATAAGACTGACTGATCAAAGAAAGTCTATTTGTCAGAAACAGTCAGATATTAAATCAAGAGATAACTGACTAATTTAATTAAATCTTGACTTAAGTGGTAAATGATTAATTAGAAATTAAGCAATTATCTAATCACAGAGGAATATACCAGGAATAATTCTTTTTATGAATTAAATGATTATTTAATTCAACATTCAACATTCAAAGATTAAATTAAATAAATAATTGATTGGAGAAAAGATTATATAATAATTAAATAATTCATAATAAATATTTAATTATAGTCGGAAATGTGATGAGGGTAAATTAAATAATAATTTATTTAATTTTAGAAAAGGGATTAATTAATTAGCGACGTAATTAAATAAATTACATTTATTTAATTAATCAAGATTGAATAAAGGTGATAATGAATTAATTAAATAATTAAATTTGTTTAATTAATAGAGGATAGGTGACTTTAAAAAATAATTATTTAATCATGACCATGAATATGAGAATTATGTGGAAAATGGTGTCATAGGCCTAGACCAATTTTCAGTGTCTATAATTTGCCCCTCTTTGATACAATGTCGTTTCGGCTTTGTGTCAAAGAAAATCAGTTAAAACATGCCCCAGTTGTGCCTCGGTGTGAAATAGGTTAGGGCATGCCCCCTCGGGAAAAATGACAATTTTTGAAAAATTTGGAAATTGTCCCAATTAGGTAATTTGATAGTCAGAAGTTCGATGGTGGTGAAAGAAATCGATTTTGAATTAGTTTGGACTGCAAAATGGATGTCAGAAGTTTGCAAATAGTGCATCCAGTACAGAGGGTTGGAGAAAAAACCCTCAAAAACCTTAAGTATAAATAAAAATTTGGGTGGAAAAACAAATCATTTGCACCCCTAGACTTTGAAAAACTTTGATTTTTCTCCAGAGCTCGCAGCGAAAATGTCATTTGTTCTGTACACAAAGCACCGTGGTTATCGCATTTGGACCTTCAAACACCCAGTCGACGCAGGACCCTCGATATGTACTCCTGAATCATCTTTTGAAATTTTAATTTTCCCACATTTTTAGGCACTTAAAGTTTTATTTTCATATGCGTCACTTTAGAATCAACGCATATGCGTTCGTACGCGACATATGTGTTCGCAAAATGACGCATATGTGGAAACATGTCTAGGTCCATTTAGGGCATTTAGGTTAATCAACACATTTGAATTTGTGTGCACCGTATGTGTATGAATGCATCACCTTTGTAAATTACAGTGCCACATGTACAATAGTGCACCACATGTAGAATAGGGCACCGCATTTGCATGGTAGACAAGAGAGTAATTTTGCATCGCATTTGTCAAAATGTGACACATTTGCATGATAGGTGGGTCCGCTTGTCTGTGTAATGTTTCTGTGTTAAAACAACGCATCTGCATGTTTAAATGACGCACTTGGGTTGTTGTAACACGTGCAAAATAAAATGACGCAAGTGATTTTATGCACCGTATTTGATATTAAAACGATGCATTTGCCTATCAAAATTTTAAATTTTGTGATGTAAAGATGAATGTTTTGCATGTTTCATACAAAGTATTTTGATGCATTTACAGACTGTATTGGATCCGATATACACCCAGGAGTCGAGGTCGACCACTTATGAGCTGCGAGACCCGTTAGTGAGTGCAGAGACACGGTTGATATGGAGTCTAGGGTTACATCATGTTTGCACTATGTCCACTATTCGGGCTAACAGAGGTATGTTGACTGCTCTCTGTGAGCGATGGCATTCATAGACCTCTTTTCACTTGCCTATTGGAGAGGCTACAGTTACTTTAGAGGATGTATATAGGATTTTGAGATTACCGATAAGGGGTGAGAGACTCTTGTATGATACCCAGAGAGGTTATCGCGAGATCACCTAGTTTTATGTATATGATGACATTAGACAACTCAATATCGAGCACTATGAGATTAGATGGCATGTCCTTGCAGAGAGATATGAGCGGATTGATTGTATGCTATGTACTTTGATTGCTGGGATTGTTCTTCCTGATCGCTGAGGTCATGGTTTTCCTGTTGGGTGGGGGGAGATGCTTGTTGGGATGTTAGAACGACATGTAGTATATGCATGGGGCCCGCATTTATTAGCCATGTTATATTTTCATTTACATGACATAGCTTATAGAGATGCCTAGTCAATGAGCTGTGGTACTACCTTATTGATAATCTGGGCGTGGGAACACATTGCTCTGTTTCGTCCCCTAGTGACATTGGATTTAGATGTTAGATCCCCATATGTTTTTCGTTATGCGGGGACAATTACCCAGAGCCATGTTGGCGACACAGGTTATTGGAGACATGCCATTGACACACTTGTACATTTTATATGGATACCTTATATGGATTGTGCGCGATGGAGAGATGAGGACAAACATTTACCATTTTGCAGATAAACACAATACTTGATTGGGAGGACTGTATCTAGTGTACATATCATTGAGAGACACTTGCCAGATCGAGTCTTGAGACAATTTGGAGAGGTCCAGGACGAGCCACAGGGGCGAGCTGAGTTCACTCGGTCTTCTAGAGAGGTTCCACTATGTGTTGGAAATGTTGTCATTGATGTCAAAGGCATATAACAGATTGTTAGAATTGCATCGTTGATGTCAAGAAAGGAATGCATTGTCTAAGTTTGATATCATTGATATATGGATAATTAAAATGAAGTTTAAACTTGTTTGAATAAAGCAAGACAGGAGTTGGTTGAACAAGCAACGATTATATGACATTGATTACATGTCAATAAGAAGTGATTATAAAAAGAATTCCCAATTTTTTATTGTGCACTCATCAATCATTAACAACACAACACGAGAAATCATAATGCCTTTGCCAACTTATTATAGAGAGATTACAATTCTGTCATTAATAATTAAGGAGCAGAAACAAAGGACTTACAAAGGCAACGATTACCTTAAGTCCTGTTATCATGATTCACAAAGAAGTGATCCTGTTGAGAAATTATGTCTCAACTTCCAGCTTGAAGTCCTCGTTTTCATGCCTTGGTGATTTTGTGTTGTTTGCAAAGTTTTGGTGGAGGCGGAACCAGGATGGAACTTAGCATTGTTCTGTTTGCCTAAGTTCCGGGTCTCTGGTGGAGGCGGAACCGGGATGGAACTTGGCATTGTTCTTTTTGCCTAAGTTCTGGGTTTCGGTTCTCGTTCCTGCTCCGACTCCGCTTCCTACCATCTGTTGATTCTCGCTTCGCAGGTTCTAGCGGAGGCGGAACCAGTTTTGGAATTTGGCAATGTCCATTTGCCATGTTCCTGTTTCGATTTCTGTTCCGACTCTGGGTCCGACTCCTGCTTTTGTGATCTGGTTCTTTTGGATGTTTGGATTCTCCTCGGGGTGTTTTCCTTTGCCTTGTCCTGGTTCTGGATTGTTGTTTCTTGCAGTTGGCGGAGGCGGAACCGGAACCGGATTGGTTCCTGATCTTGGACTTTTGGTAAAGTCCTGTTTCTATTCCTGTTCCGTCCCCGACTCCGACTCCGATCTTTTGTGTTCCCGTCTTGGTTTGACCGCCGGGTTGACTTTACCTGGTCAGAACTGTTTCCGATGAGTTCCTCTTTGCCGTGGGCGGACGCGGAACCGAAATGGTTCTTGAACTGCACCTTTGATCAGATTGACTCAGCTCCATCTCCCACTGACCACTGAACACTCGACAAGATGTATTTCAAGGAGTCCGCCGAATTTCGCTCCACTCGGCTCGGCTGCTAAGACAAGGAAACGACCTGAACCTGGTCACCACGTCCCGCTTTGACCGGCTTTGCTGCTCCCCATCACCAAGGCTTTCATTCACGGGTCTGGACGGTGGCACCGGGTTGAATAAGAAGATTGACCGGTCACCGCTGATAGCCATTGTGGCGTACCTGCATCGGTCAACGGCGGCGGCGAGCTCAACCATTTTGGTGATGGCATTGAATGCATGGACGACTCGTTGCAGTGAGATTTGTCAGATCTGACCAGATGCGTGATTTGAGGATGGACTTCATTGCTCTTCTGAGTCGGTTACATATGGATGAGAGATGTGTTATTTCTCATAAGTTAGACAAGTCAAGAGTTGAGTCGTAAGTTGCAGAGCAAGTTGAAGTTGTGAGCTGAATAACAGAAGAATGTGAGTTCTTGAGGAGGGTTTTGAACTGTATGTTGTAAAAACATTGTAACAGTGAATCTGAAACTCTCTGGGTGATTGTGAGCTGAACAAAGAAGTCTGGATATTATATGTAATCGATTCATTACTGTAATACAATAGATTTGACTTTGTGTGGTGGGTTTTTTACCTGAAAGAGTTTTCCCACGTAAATACCGTGTCATCTTTGTTTGCTTATCTTTCTGGTTTCTCATTGCCATGGTTGTATGCATCTCTATAAGTTTTAGAAACTGTTAGTTTTTCGTTTTTGCTTCTCTCCCCTGTTGTAAAGGTGTTAAGGGAATGTATTCCGCACTGTTGGGTCAGTAGATCTGCATTCTTTTCCCTTCAGATCCTTTATAAGGCAACATTTATTTTAATTAAAAAAAGCAGCAAAGACAAAAGAGTGTGAATAGGACAAAAATCAGAAAAGACAAAAGATGAATAAAGATGAATTTAGAAAGCAACGATTAATATTGGAGAAGCAACGACTAGTGAAGAAAGCAAAGATTTTAATAAAGAATATATAAGACAAAAAAATAGATAAGACAAATTAAGAATAAGATAGTAATCACCTTTATCAGAATAAGACAGATTCCCTAAGGTATACGATTTATGAAGGAAATAATCCCATTTGTTATAAAGCGATTATTGGGTAAGGAAGCGATTCATATTAAAATGATAAGGAGCGCTAAAATTTATTAAATGAAAGGCAACGATTCATGACAAAGGCAATGATGTATATGATTAAAAAAACAACGATTGTCTTCAAGGTGCAACCATTGATTAGTAAAAGACAACGCTCATAATTGTTAAGGAAAATAGCAATAATTAAATATATAAAGGTGATTAGTTTATAGAAGATAAAGTCACGCCCTTTCAAAGGGATGTTTTCTTTCAAAGAGATGCTTCCCTTCGTATGGAGGCATATGGATATAAAAGAATAAAAGAATTATGAGAGTGAGGTGGCTGTGTAGAGTATTGAATGTGGGACAAAGGTTATATCATTCAAATTCAAGAAGAGTGAATGGTTGTGTAGAAGTCAGAGCAACATATAATTTTTGTAAGAGAGATATGCATGTGAAATAAGAGAAACATCAAACATACAACTACAGATTGAAGGGTAGCTTATATATGGAAAAATGAATATCATTTGAGAGTATGGTGTGAAAGACAAAAGAACATCATATACTCCATGTAAATGAAGAGGAAAATTCAAAGGAGAATATGAGCAGATGAAAAATAGAATACATGTAGATTTGAAATGAGTATATGAAGACTTGAAAGGAGATTTGAAGATAGTCAAAAATTTGATTTAAAGGAATATCATTTATGAGCAGATTGTTGAAAGTTTATAAGCATTTTGGGCAGACCTTGTGAAGACATTTAAGCCAGTTTGATAAACCATTTGGAGTAGATTCTACACTAGTTTTTGTGCATAATTCATAAGTCCTTTTTGGAGCAAAATATCAAGGCAAATTTGATCAGCATATTGAGGCATTTCTTATCAACATATTGGAGTTCATGAAGAAGTTATGAAAGTTGTGAAGAGGTCTGCAGATTTAAGGTTAATATACGAAAATGCGAGTAATTGAATTGTAAAGAGCATAATATCTACAAGATATTTGTGAAGGAATAAAGAAAGTTTTATGAAAGGAGACATTTGAGCAGAATTATCCATCATCCATTGAAGAAGCAACATTGAAGGTGGAACATTGTTCTTTTAATTTATTTTTGCTAAGTTGGTGCTTGGAAAGTGAGTGTTGGTGCCTATGAAATTTAGGGGTTGGTTCTCCTTGTAGGTTGGTGCCTACTAAATCAGAGATAGGAGTTGATGCTCCTTGTGGGTTGGTGCCTACTAAATCGTGAAAGTTGGTGATTCAAGTAGGTTAGTGCCTACATTCATTGTAAATCTTATATAATTCATAAAGTACATTATTTATACCATGGTTTTATCCCATAAGGGCTTCCACGTAAAATCTTGGTGTCAACTTGTTCATATTGTGATATTCTTGCATAGTTGATTTTGTGTTAGAGTTTGAAGTTGATAAAAGATCGAGAGGGCAAAAGTTTGTTGATATACCGATTCACCCCCCTCTCAGTATATCTTTGTGCTCTTCAATTGGTATCAGAGCAAGGTCCTTCTTGAAAGCCTAACCGCTTGAAGGAGATCCTTAAGAGCACTTATGGCAGATCATAACAACACAGTCAAAGCTCCCATCTTTGATGGGACTAATTATGCATTTTGGAGTATTAAGATGGAATCTTATTTGAATGCCCTTGGGTTTGATGTCTGGCAATCTGTTGTTGATGGATATACACCTCCATCAACCCTTCCAACGGATCAAGCCGGAAAGAAGAAAAGTGAAAACAATGCCAAAACCAAGCATGCTTTTATTTGTAGCATAACAAATTCTGAATTTACAAAGGTCAAGCGTTGTAAATCAGCAAAACAAATATGGGTCAAACTATAAAACATTTACGAAGGAGATGCCAAAGTAAAGAAGGCTAAGCTACAAACTCATCGAAGGAAGTTTGAGACTCTCAAAATGAACAAAGATGAAGACACAGCTTCATAATTTCTTCGTGTTGATGAACTTGTGAACATTATGAGAGGACTTGGTGAATATGTTGATGATGTTTTTATTGTTGATAAATTATTAAGATCTCTATCCACAAAATTTGAGGCCAAGGTAACAACATTGGAAGAATTGACAAACCTAGACCAACTAACAAAAGATGAACTACATGGGATTCTTGCTGCCTATGAAATTAGGATTGAAGGGAGAGCACCACAAAAGGAAGTTTCATTCAAAGAATCCAAAAAGGGAAAAACCAAACATGAAGAACCAAGTGACAAATCAAGTGATGAAGCAAAAGCCTACTTCATGGGAAAACTCAAGAAAGGAAAAGGGGAATATAAAGGAAAATTTCCTTTTAAATGTTTTAATTGTGGAGAAGCTGGACATTATGCTTCTAAACGTCCTCACAATGAAAGTGACACAAGCGAGGATGAAGAGGAAGTATACACAAAGAAAAAGGGCAAGAAAAATTCTAAACATAAATCAAGGAAAAAATTCCAAAAACATAAAAAGAGTTTTTATTCAAAGAAACAATGCAACTCTTCAGAAGAACAAAGTGATGACAATCAAAGCAATGTTGAGGAATAAATTTTATTCATGGAAAAAGTGGACACAAACAACAAGCATGAAGAAGAAGAAAGTGAAAAAAATTGCAATGAAGAAGAGGAAACAGATCTTGAGGAATAACTTCATTATGCTTACAAGAAAAATGAAACATTAAAGAAGAAGGTTACCAAGCACAAAACAAAAATCAAGGAGATAACAAAAATCTTGGAGGAATTAAACAAAATCATTGAAGACTTAAGGACTCAACTGGTAGAGGCTGAGCAAGTTGAAAATGAAATAAAGAACAAGTTAAGTGTAAAAGAGATCTAGATTGTGACAAGTTGGAACAAGAAATTGCCATGTTGAAAAATGAATTGGAAAAACCAAAGCAGAGATGTACAAAGCTTAATGAGAATGACACAAGGCAATTTTATTCTTTCAATGGATATTGTTTTTCATGCAACTATTTTGGCCACAAAGCAATGAATTGCAGATTTTGTGCAAGAAATACTTCAAGCTTCATCAATAAAAACTATAATTCATTTGGTCATGACATTATGTGTTACAAGTGCAACAACTTTGGACACATAGCACAATTTTGTAGATATGGCTTTATGGAACCACCTAGACAAGATATGAAGAAGAACACCATGGAAAAGGAGAGAAAGCTTACAAAAGTATGGAGAAGGAAACAAAAGAAAAATGATGATGATGATAAATCTATGATCATGCAAGATACATGTCATACACTATTTTGAAAAGAATCACGAATTTAGGGGGAGCTAAGTTGGCACTATCTTTCAGCCCCATGGAGAAGATAATTGAAAAGTGAAGTACCTCAAAATTTTGAAGAGAAAAATCTACCTATGGATTGGTATCTAAAGAAGATGATGATTTGGCTTCAATTGTTGGAAATCGTATTGATGTTAAAATGAAGAAGTTTCCACGTAGAAGAAGCAAAATAATTTAGAAGTCAAGGAATGAAGGAGTTAGAGAAAGATGAGTATTAGTAGATGGGAGCCTACATTCAGGGGGAGCTATACATAGTATCTTGTAGCTCCATGGAACATAAAAAGAAAGACATTGTTGGAAGACCCTTTGCCATTGATGTCAAAGGGGGAGAGAAGAATAATGGGGGAGAGTTATAAGAGATGACAAAAATATAGGTTGCCATTAATGACAAAGGGGGAGATTGTTGGAAATGTTGTCATTGATGTCAAAGGCATATAAGAGATTGTTAGAATTGCATCGTTGATGTCAAGAAAGGGATGTATTGTCTAAGTTTGATATAATTGATATATGGATAATTAAAATGAAGTTTAAACTTGTTTGAATAAAGTAAGACATGAGCTAGTTGAACAAGCAACGATTACATGACATTGATTACATGTCAATAAGCAGTGATTATAAAAAGAATGCCCAAGTTTTTATTGTGCACTCATCAATCATTAACAACACAACACAAGAAATCATAATGCCTTTTCCAGCTTATTATAGAGAGATTACACTTCAGTCATTAATAATTAAGGAGCAGAAACAAAGGACTTACAAAGGCAACAATTACCTTAAGTCCTATTATCACGATTCACAAAGAAGTGATCCTTTATAAGGCAACAATTATTTTAATTAAAAAAAAGTAGCAAAGACAAAAGAGTGTGAATAGGACAAAAATCAGAAAAGACAAAAGATGAATAAAGACAAATTTAGAAAGCATCAATTAATATTGGAGAAGCAACGACTAGTGAAGAAAGCAGAGATTTTAATAAAGAATATATAAGAGAAAAAAATAGATAAGACAAATTAAGAATAAGACAGTAATCACCTTTATCAGAATAAGACAAAGATTCCCTAAGGTATACGATTTATGAAGGAAATAATCCCATTTGTTATAAAGCGATTATTGGGTAAGGAAGCGATTCATATTAAAATGATAAGGAGCGCTAAAATTTATTAAATGAAAGGCAATGATTCATGACAAAGGCAGTGATGTATATGATTAAAAAAAACAACAATTATCTTCAAGGTGCAACCATTGATTAGTAAAAGGCAATGCTAAGAATTGTTAAGGAAAATAGCAATAATTAAATATATAAAGGTGATTAGTTTATAGAAGATAAAGTCACGTCCTTTCAAAGGGATGTCTTCTTTCAAAGAGATGCTTCCCTTCGTATGGAGGCATATAGATATAAAAGAATAAAATAATTATGAGAGTGAGGTGGCTGTGTAGAGTGTTGAATGTGGGACAAAGGTTATATCATTCAAATTCAAGAAGAGTGAATGGCTGTGTAGAATTTAGAGCAGCATATAATTTTTGTAAGAGAGATATGCATGTGAAATAAGAGAAACATCAAACATACACCTACAGATTGAAGGAAAGCTTATATGTGGAAAAATGAATATCATTTGAGAGTACGGTGTGAAAGACAAAAGACCATCATTTACTCCATGCAAATGAAGAGGAAAATTCAAAGGAGAATATGAGTAGATGAAAAATGGAATACATGTAGATTTGAAATGAGTATATGAAGACTTGAAAGGAGATTTGAAGATAGTAAAAAAAATGATTTAAAGGAATATCATTTATGAGCAGATTGTTGAAAGTTTATAAGAATTTTGGGCAGACCTTGTGAAGACATTTAAGCCAATTTGATAAACCATTTGGAGAAAATTCTACACTAGTTTTTGTGCAGACTTCATAAGTCCTCTTTAGAGCAGAATATCAAGGAAAATTTGATCAACATATTGAGGCATTTCTTATCAGCATATTGGAGTTCATGAAGAAGTTATGAAAGTTGTGAAGAGTTCTGCAGATTTAAGGTTAATATATGAAAACGTGAGTAATTGAATTGTGAAGAGCATAATATCTACAGGATCTTTGTGAAGGCATAAATAAAGTTTTATGAAAGGAGACATTTGAGTAGAATTATCCATCATCCGTTGAAGAAGCAACATTGAAGGTGGAACATTGTTATTTTAATTTATTTTTGCTAAGTTGGTGCTTGGCAAGTGGGGGTTGGTGCCTCCAGTAGGTTGGTGCCTATGAACTTTAGGGGTTGGTTCTCCTTGTAGGTTGGTGCCTACTAAATCAGAGATAGGAGTTGATGCTCCTTGTGGGTTGGTGCCTACTAAATCATGAAAGTTGGTGATTCAAGTAGGTTAGTGCCTACATTCATTGTAAATCTTATATAATTCACAAAGTACATTATTTGTACCATGGTTTTATCCCATAAGGGATTCCACATAAAATCTTGGTGTCAACTTGTTCATATTGTGATATTCTCGCATAGTTGATTTTGTGTTAGAGTTTGAAGTTGATTAAAGATTGAGAGGGAAAAAGTTTGTTGATATACTGATTCACCCCCCCTCTTAGTATATCTTTGTGCTCTTCACTGTGGAGGCCTATGATTGCTTTAGTGATAGCAGAGGTAGATATTCAGGCCTTACAACCTATCCAGTGGGGTTGGAGGGGTGGTGTAGTAGATCCGAGGACCACCTCAACATATGATGCATGGTGGGCATAGCACAAGCCCATTCCCTATACATATCTAGATCAATGGGCTCCAGTAGAGAGGCAGGGCACATGACCTAGAGGTCGGTGTGGTGGTAGGGCTGGTGATAGAGGTGGCAGAGGTGGTCGACGGGGTCGATGAGGGAGGAGAGGTGGGAGAGAACGTGGATTGTCACCCATCCGTGAGGATGAGGGTGAGGGAGAGGATGTGCCGATGTTGGAATTTGGTGGAGGAGGGGAGGCAAAGATAGGGGTAGAGAATGCAACTAAGGAGGCCGTAGGGGAGGAGCATGCAAAGGAGGAGGCCGGTGGAGAAGAGATGGAGATAGATGCCCTTGGTATGTTGGCAGGATATCATGATGATGATGAGGAGGAGATGGAGGAGGAAGAGAGGGAGTTCTGAGATAGGATAGTGGAGGAGTGGGATGTCGAGGTGGGGGAGAGGCCATGGCGGGAGGAGGAGGTTCCCAAGGATCAAAGTTTGGCAGAGTTACAGGATCAAGTAGAGGCCTTGGAGGAGAGGGTGAGAGCAGTGACTGCAGAGTGAGATGCTATGTAGATGGAGAGAGATAGTGCATACCTAGAGAGAGATCAGGCAATGGCTAGGAGACAAGAGACAAAGGGGAGGTTTGTTGAGTTGAGGGCCCTATGCACTGGACCGACTGCAACATTTGCTCAGGAGTTAGTTAGAGCTGGTGATAGGGAGAGAGACTACAAAGATCTATATGAGGCAGAGGTACCTCCTGAGAGATGAGCTCATAGTTATTCACAGACACACAATAATAGTTCCCGCAGTAGGTCACATAGTCGTTCACAGAGCATAGATGAGTGGTGGGACCACCCAGGATAGGACCATATGACATGCTCCCTTCTAAACAAAGAGCATCTTGTCATCAGTTGCCCCCTTAGACTCCACATGGGAGCAATGGGAGTACATCTCAGTGACATGTTTATATTTTTAGACATTTTATTATGATCATAGAGCCTGCGAGCTCCATTTAGATTGATACATGCTGACATTGTACTATGGCACTTATTTTTTTGAGCGATATATATATATAATTTTTGATGGCGATTATATGATTTGCAGTTGTTCTATATGATTATGCCTTGTTCTATATGATTATGTAGTGTTATATTTATGCATGTACATGTTATGGATTATGATGTTTATATTATGATGTTTTATTTCCTATGATGATGTATTTATTGTATGCGATGATGTGTTTATTGTATGCGATGATGAATGCACAGTATTTATAAATGTCATGTATGCATTCTATGTTTATGATAATGAGATGCAATATGATTTTATAATGTATAATGCCATGTGGATGTATCTATAATATGTATAATTGGTAATGGTAAATGCATGTATGTCATGATTACCTAGATGCGATGGATATGTATATTTTTGTTGTGTTTTTAAATACACCATAGATGCATGATTTACTATGTACATATATGAGGATGTCTACACGATGGTTGTAAAATGAATGCATATGAAAATTACTTATTTTTTTTGTGTGTCACAGGACTCCGTCAGTATGTAGGATATAAGAAATGTTAACGCGGGATAAGCTAGATGTTAGTATTAGAAAATGGTTGTTAGAAGAATGTAGAATCTTCAATATTTTTCCAAATACATACTAAGCCTTGCATTAAATCATCATTGGGCAGTACATGACACAAATGGATAATAAACACCATGATATGAGATAGACCATGGTTTACAAAGTCATCCACTTGCTAAAAAAAAACATTCGCAGACAAGGAGTGACTTAACTCATACTAAGGACAAAAATTGCCCCAATCTTTTTGTCAAGACAAACCACAGACAACAATCAAAAGAAAAAGACAAAGTCAGGATACATTATTGCTCCTCTAAATCCTTCATGGGACATCCTCGAGAAAGCTAGTAACCTGACTTGAAAACCAAGTTTAAAAGATAGTCGATAGATAGCAGTCAAAGAAAAATAGTCCTGAAACATCCTTGCTTCTCTAAATCCTTCATGGGAAATCCTCAAGAAATCTAGTAACCGGACTCAAAGACAAAGCCAAATAAATCGATAAGACAAAACAAGCCATAAAGTTAATAGCCAGTAAGAATATTTGCCAAAATTTGATCTATTGTTGTTTATTTGATAAGATGATTGTTGATAAAACTTGATTTCAGGGATGATACATATTGTATAAGACGTTAAGTCTGGTTTCGATGATGTGACTATTTGTGTAAGGCATGACGAAGCCTGGTTTCAGAAAGACACATACTGTATAAGATGTTGAGTCTGATACTGTTGATACGACAAGATGTATAAGGCTTTAATGGTTGTTTGCCTAAATGATAATGTCTATTTTCAAGAAGGAAACATCTTGTACAAGACAAAATTTGATTGTTTTTGCAATTTGTTTAGTTTGACCTAATGACATTGTTGACTTGTTTGTCTTGTTGAAGCGTGACTTGTCTTGATGTTTTGACTATTGTTTGTGTGTGATGATAGTGTATGAATTATGTTGACTGACATGATGTACCCTAAAGGAATGACCTAGTGTGGCCTCAGGGGCTCATCGATTGATGGCCTTGGCTACATTATACATGCAGAGACCTTGTAGTTAGACTAGACTTTGATTGACAAAATTGACTGGCAAAGAGTTTCTGAAGTTGATGATATCTGACGTGTGTGATTGTGAATGTGATAAACCCTAATGGACTGACCTAGTGCGGCCTCGGGGGCTCATCGATTGATGGCCTTGCCTACATTATACATGCAGAGACCTCGTAGTTTGACACGACCAATGACTTTGATGCACAAAGAATGAGTCATGATTTTATGTGTGTGATATGTGTCAAACTTAGAAAGACAAACCTAATGCCTTAGGGGGCGCATCAAGTGATGAAATTTCCCACGTGCAGTCGCAAAGGCAACGAGTTTGACTATGTCTACAACTGAGTTGACACAACTGACTCTGACTCTGCTTTTTTAAGATTTTTGACATGTTTTGATTTTTTTGTCTTTTTGGAGTTTTATGATGTTTTTGGATTGTTTTTAGGACATTTTTATGACGTTGGATTAGTGAGTGTAAGGTCCAAATGACGTAGGTCAAGTATTTTGCCCCAATAAGATATAAGACCAATAGGATGGAATGGGGATGTGGAGTGGAATTGATGTCAATCATTCCAAGTTATGGAAAGGATAACCATTTATTATGGGTGATAGGAAAATCAGATTGGAATGATGGTAGACGAAGGAGCGAAGTTGACTACTCATGGCGCCTGTTTGCTAGGTTTTCACCATGGTACTTATCCAAAGCACCACCGAAGTGGTTTTCACTGTTGGACGAATTATTTCTCTTTACTATTTTGGTGATTTTTCAAATTTTTTGGTGTTACAAAGATGCTTGTTTGCCAAGTTTTCATCAAGATAACATTTTTTTTGTTTTTGTATTTTTATTTGATTAAGGCAAATCTCTTAGAAGCTATGCATAGAACCTCTTCAGATGAAGATTGTTGATTGGTGATGATAGTGGTTCTCCTTTAGGGGTAGAGAGTTGATACGATCCTGATCCAAAGGCTTCTGTAACAATGTAAGGTCCTAACTAGTTTGGTTCAAACTTGCCCATTTTTTCTCTTTCTGCTTGATTCTTTGGATTTTCCATTAAGACTAGGTCACCAATGTCAAAGTGTCGATTCAAAACTTTCCTGTTATAGCTATGACAAAGACGATTTTGATATGCCTGAAGATGATCTAGTGCCTTATGTCTTCATTCATCCAAGAATTCTAACTCATGCAATCTTGACACACAGTATTCTTCATCGTCTATATGCCCTTTCAAAGATATCCTTAGCGAAGGAATTTCGACCTCTATAGGTAAGATGGCTTCAGAACCGAATACTAAGGAGTATGGAGTGGTGCCGGTGGGAGTGCAAATGTTGGTGTGGTAAGCCCATAAGGCAGGATTAAGCTGTAAATGCCAGTCACGACCAACATCATTGACAATATTTTTGAGGATTCTGATGATTATTTTATTAGATGCCTCAGCTTGGCCGTTACCTTGTGGATAATATGGAGTGGAAAAGTGGTGTTGGATATGGAATTCTTCACAGAGATGGCAGACTTCTTAGTTTTTAAATGGGCGGCCATTATCTGTGATGATGGATTGAGGAACACCATACCGACAAATGATGTAATTAAGGATAAACTTGGAAATTTTTGTGCCGGTAATGTAGGTCATAGGAATAGCCTCGATCCACTTGGTGAAGTATTTGGTTGCGGTTATGATGAAATTATGTCCATTGGAGGATGGAGGATGTATATTACCTATGAGATCAAGTCCCCATTGGACAAATGGCCATGGTGAAGTTATCAAATGAAGATCCTGTGCTGATGCGTGTATCAAGTCTCCGTGTACCTAGCACTGTTGACATTTCTTGACAAAGACATATGAGTCCTTTTCCATGGTAGGCCAATAATAGCCTGGTAGGCCAATAATAGCCTGGTCTCATAATATTCTTGGCTAAGGTAGGACCACTAGAATGGGATCCACATATAACCTCGTGTACCACACGTAAGGTTGCTTGTGCTTCTTCAGCATTGAGACATCACAACAAGGTATTGTCTAGAGCACGTCTATAAAGGGTATCCACGATGATGGTATACTTGGAAGAATTACAGATAAATGTCCTACGTTGGTTGTTCGAAAGGTATAAGAGTAGGATTTGGGCATGAAGGTAGTCATATATGTCCTTGTACCATGGGGAAGTGGGACCAACAAGTTCACAAACCATCACATAATCTGGGACATCAAAGGCAGGGACCAAAATCTGTTCTACCAAAAACTCGAATTTAGGCATGTTGCTAGGTATATCCAATAATGAACCAACAATTTCCATAGCGTCTGCTACCCTGTTATGAATGTGGGGTATTTGATGAAAGTCAATGTTATAAAAATATTGCTTAAAGCTATCTGCCATTTACTTATATGGGGCGCGTTTATCATCTTTAGTTTCATATTCATCATTGATTTGTCAGACTACTAGCTGAGAGTCTCCATAAACTTGTAAATGCTTAATATTCCATTTGATTGCCATTCATAATCTAGTCACAAGGGCCTCATATTTTGCTATGTTTTTTGTGCATGGAAAATAAATTCTGAATGACTTCGGAATTGTGTCCCCTTGTGGGGTGAAAAATAGTATGCCCGATCCTGGCCCGTGATTAGTGTGGGACCCATCAAAGTATAACTTCCATGTGGTTCTTTTGTCAATGGTAAAGATGAACTCATCGGGAAAATATGCAAATAATGGATGATTTACCTTGATTGGTGCATCTGCCAGCTGATCAACAATAACCTTCCCTTTTATAACTTTTCTTTCTACATACTGGATGTCATATTAACTAAGTATCATTACCCATTTAGCCAATCGCCCTGTTAGTGTTGCTTTGCTAAGTAGATATTTCAAAGGATCTATCTTGGCGACCAACATGGATTGGTGGTTTAACATGTAGTGCCTAAGTTTTTGAGTAGCAAAAACTACTACAAGACAAGCATGTTCTATATGACTGTAGTTTATCTCATATCCCCCCAAAGTATGACTAATATAGTACACTGCTCTTTCATGACCTTCATCATCATTTTGTGCAAGTAAGGCTCCTAATGCTGATTGGGTTGCTGAAATGTAGAGTATGCGAGGTTGTGTATCTGTAGGTAGCATTAACACTGGTGGTGCAAGCAGGTAATATTTGATCTTTTGAAAAGCTTCTTGGCATTTGTCTGTCCATACAAATGGTACCCCTTTTCTGAGTAGTGTTGGAATGGATGTATCTTATCTGCTAACTGCACTATGAATCATCTGATAGATTGCAATATTCCTTGTAGTGTTCTTAGCTGAGTTATGTTGGCTGGTGGAGTCATGTCTATTATAGCTTTCACTTTTGCTGGGTCCACTTCAATGCCTCGTCTAGAAATGATGTACCCTAGAAGTTTTCCTGATCGAATGCCAAAGACACATTTCTTTGGATTTAGCCTTACTTTGTATTCTTCTAGTCTTTGAAATATCTTATCTAGGACTTGCAACTGATCAAATCTTGTCAATGATTTAGCTATTAGATCATCCATATTTTCTTCCATGAGAGTATGCACAAGGTCATGGAATATAGTTGTCATGTCACATTGGTATGTAGTGCCAATATTTTTGAGCTCAAAAGGCATGACGTTCCAACAATATGTTCCCCACAAACATGTAAAAGCTGTCTTGTGTTGGTCCTTAGGTGCGATTTTGATTTGATTATATCCAGAGAAACCATCCATGAGGGATAACATCTCATACCTTGGTGTTAGGTCCACTATCATGTCAATGTTTGGAAAAGGGAAGTCATCCTTAGTACATGCCTTGTTTATATCTCTGAAGTCTATACAAATGTGAATGCCCCCAGATGGTTTCATTATTGGCACAAGATTAGAAATCCATTTGGCATAGTCTATTGATTTGATAAAGCCGACATCCAATAGTTTCTTAAGTTCAACTTTGACTAGTAAAGCAATTTGTGGGTGCATTTTCCTTAACTTATGCTTCACGGGCTTAACACTTGGTTGTAATGGAAGATGATGCAATATAAGGTCAAGATCTAGCCCAAGCATGTTGACATATGACTAGGCAAAATTAATCTATCTTTTTGTAAAGAAGTCACAAAATTCTAGTTGCTCTATCTTTGTCAAAACTGCTGCAAAATAAATTACCCGAGGGTTATCTTCAGTGTTTATGTTGACTTCTACAGATTCCTCAAATAAAAGTGGTGAGTTTTCTTTAGCAACTAGGAGAATGTTCAACCCTCCATCTTTGGGTGCCTCCGAGAGGTTTTCACCCTTGGATGCGTCCTTTATTTTTACTATTTCATTGTCCAAAGGCACCTTTTAGTTTTCACCTAAGGACTTGTCATTTTCATTGTTTTTCTTTTTGTTTTCACTTTTGTGACTGGAAGGGAGAACAAAATGCCTAAAATATGCCATGTTATCCAAGTCTATGGTAAACCCAGCCTTATGATCACCTCTAGGTATGCCATCTCACAGTCCCATGAACTCAGCTATTGCTTCGTCATTCTCAAATATGTCTAAGATGGGGGTGCCTTGTGGATCCCAATTGATAAGATGGGGATATACGAGGGGCATGTCATCATTGGATTTGTCAAATGTGGTGACTGACAAGGTGAGGATAGATTGGTTGACATGATCACACAAGTTTTGGACTAACTCCTTTTTGTTCTTTTTCCTAGGGACAGGTAGAAACTGAGGTGGGAAAACTGTAAGGGCTAGGTCATTAGAAGTTGGTTTGTCAGGTTCCCAAGATCCAGGATCAAGGGTTTCCCAATAATAAAACTTGAGCCATTCTTCTTTTTTCAAGGAATTTTGAGGATGAGAATCAGTTGATTTTGGTGAGGTATTTAGCATTTGGTCAAGTTCCCCAAATAACTTATCTAGGCCCATAATGCTGGTGGAGGAAAGGGAATCCCATTCATATTCATTTGAGTCAAGGGAGTCATAGTGGAATGGGTTAGATGGTTCGTTGGATGTCTTGATATCATCATAAGCACTTACTTACTCTTGTGATGGTGCCGAGGTACTAGGAACACCAATCCTATTCGGTTGAAATCCTAGCCCTAGGCCTTTGGGTTGTTGAGAGACAATGATTGGTTCAGTGCTTCCATTCTGATGTAGTCCTAACCCACTGTGTTTGTCATATCCTTTCCTTTGCATTATCATGAAGCCTTTTCCATATTGATCTTACGATATTTGGATAAACGGTGGAGGGTTTTCATTGTCTTCGTTATATAACCAAGAGGTCACATCTTCTTGATCCATAGCTTCTTTACTTAACTCTCCCTATTTTGTGAAAGTAATTGTAGGAGGGAAATGTATTGTAACAATGGATTTTCTCCTATCTTCTGTGGGTAAACCATATGACTTAGGAGGAACTAACTGGCTGACACAATAGGATGCTTTCATGTGATATTCTCTGCAACCCTTATCTTGGATCTCAAACTTAGGAGTGGGTGATGGTGTTTGGGATGCATATGATTTGGAAAGAGTTGATGGATCAACATACAGGGATAAGCTGGAGGATGAATCCTCTTTATTTATAGGCACCCATCATTGTGGTATTTCATGTAGGCTAGTGCAATATTGGAAAGGATTTGGATCACCATCGATTGTGATCTCGGTGCCATTGTACGGGAATTTGAGACATTGATGGTAAGTGAAAGGTATGACCTTCATAGCATGTATCCAAGGTCTACCCAATAACAAATTATAGGGAAGAATGAGATCCAAGACTTGGAAACTAGTGTCCATAACCATAGGGCCAATCCTGATAGGGAGTGTTACCACTCCTTTGGATGATCTTTCCTCATCATCGTATGCCTTAATGACTATAATCTTAGTGGTGTCCACACATTCTTCTGAGAAACCTAATGCCTTAATCAATTTAAAGGTGAAAATATTTAACCCTGCTCCTTCATCTACCAAGACTCGTTTGACTTTGGTTTGATGGACAAGAACTTCAAGGTGTAATGGGTCATTATGGTTGGTCTTCTTAGTTGAATAATCCTGTTGAGAGAAGGTAGCATGATGAGAATTCCTTAAGTATCCTACCGTCTCTTCGAAATGATTGACATCTAAGTTGGTGGGGATAGTTGTGCTTTGTAAGGCTTTGTCTAGAATGGCTTGATGATCAAGCAATATGGTCAACAATTCCAAGATGGATATTTGTGTTGGGGTCTTCCCCAACTGGTTAAGTAAATTATACTTAGGCTTGGAAGACTATGGCTGGGGCTCCGATGAAGGACCTGGAATGGTTATCTTAGTTCGACGTGTATTGACAACACTTAACGAGTCTTCTTTATGGTAATGGTGTGGATATTTTCATCAGCAACTCGGATATGATTTATGATCTTACCTTGGTTGTAGTTGTGATCCTAATAAAATGCTACTCCTAATGTGAGATGCTAAACAAAAAACTAATAGTGCAATATGAAGAAGTAACAAAATAAAAGGGCACCTCAATAAGATTAGCCTAAGAAAGTGGACAACATAGAAGTAAGATAAACAAATTGATTGCTATTATACCTTCATATTGTGGCTTCCTTGGTTGGCCCTTGACTTTGAAGTCTTGTGTGCTTCTTGGATGGCAAATGGGATTGAATGGATGCAAGATGAATTGATGCAATATGGATTTGTGATGTGAGTGCTATAATGGATGATAGCTCGAATGACAATTTTACAAGAGTTTTGTTGCAAAAGACTTGATTGTTCAAAATGAAGGAATTGAAAGGGTATTTATAGGCTAAATTGAATTCTCTAGAGAATTCAACGGTTGGGATTGATCCACCAAAGATCAAGATGAAGGGCTATGGTGAGTTGAGGACTCACAAGCCTTCACATCTTGACATGTGGAAGGTGATATGTCTTAGGGTGGAGTGATGTGGAAATGAGGTGGAAGGGAAGTACATGAGGTGGAGGAAGGACAAATACCTTTGAGGTACCTTGGGGGATGAGAAGATTTCCTCAAAAATGAACTTCTTGTCCCCAAATGAGGATGAAAGAGACTTTTGAAGAATTTTAGAATTCCTCAAAAATCTCCATGGGAAAAGGGGAAATGTGTGGGAAGAATAAATGTAAATTAAAAATTTACATTTAATGGAGGATTCATTGGATAAAAGGAGGTCTCCAAAAAGCTGGAGATTTGTCACATGTGGGAGATGTGACAAGTCCAAGGTTCTAGAAACCTTGGGCACATGTAAAATGACATGTCACATTTGCATGGGGGATGAAAAAGACCTAGGGAAGATAAAAGTGAATTAAAAATTCACATGGGGAAGAGGGGAACCTTGGTTGAATAAATGTGAATTAAAAATTCACACGGGGAAGGGAGTCCATACCAAAAATGGTAAATGAGAAGGTTGACCAGAAAAGGTAAGCTAAATATGGTTAATGATTCTGATTAAGGTTGTGCAAACACAGGATTAAGGTAATTAATGGGAGATTAGAGGCAAGTGGGAGATTATGGAGGATGTGACACTTAATCTTGATTAAGTGGTGCACATCCTAATCATAGATTAATTAATTTAATCTGGATTAGAAGAGGGTTATGGAGAATGTGACAAGGAGAGAGAAAAAGAGGAATTAAAAATTGGTTTTTAATCCAAATAGGTTAAAAGACTAAATTAAATAATTTGTCATATTTATTTAATTTAGAGAAGAAAAGGGGTAAGGTAAAGTATTTAATTTATTTAATGACATCCTTTAGGAACCTTAGGCAAAAAATGAAATAATGATTAAATAAATTATTTAATCACTGTTAATGGAATAGATGAATAGAGTAGACAATTTTGACCATGTAGTAGTGGTCAAATTTACATGTCTACATTTTGCCCCTCTTCGAAGTACCGTTACAATAACTGTGCTTCGAAGAAAAGAAAGTGCAGATGACTCTATAAAGGAAGTATCCGGAAGATGATGCCCCAGCGTAGGACTTGAGCTATCCCATTAGTGGCGAAATGGATGAAGATGCCCCAATCTTGGAAGGGATTGATTATGGCAGGGCAAATTGGTAAATGTGAAGGGTATGCCCCCTCGAGAGTGTGACGGGGGAAAAAGAAGGGTCCCGAGCAACATCTCGATAAGAAGAAACAGATAGTATGGTTGGAAAGAGGGAAAAAAATTAGGCAAGTTTGTCTTTGGAATGAAGTTAATCAGACAAACGGGGTGCAAATGGCGGCCCCAGGAAGTGAAGGGATTAATTCGAGGAATAAAAGGTAAAAATACCTCTTAAAAGAGAGGGAAAGGAGAGGGGTCCTGAAAAAAATCTCTTGATAGGAAGAAACAAAGGGTATGGTTGGAAAGATCTCGAAAAAATAAGCAAGTTTTCCTTTTGAACGAAGTCGATCCGACGCATGGTTTGCAAATGGCGGCCTCGGGAAGAAAAAGTGCTGTAGAGGGGTGAATTTGCCCCACTGCAGAAGGGCAAATACAAAGGAAGGGTGGGGGTACGCTCCAGGAAGGGGCGAGTTCACCCCGAGAGGGCGGGTACACCCCGAGAAGGGGGAGTTCTGCTCGCCGGGAGGGCATGTTCGCCCTGAGAGGGCAAGTACGCCCCAGGAGGGTAGATCCGCCCCGGTCGGCCGAGGGCGGGTCTGCCTCATTGCAGTGGGAAGATCCACCCCATTGTAGGCCAAGGGCGGGTTCACCCCGGCAGGCCGAGGGCGTGTTTGCCTCGCTGCAGGGGCGAGTCTGCCCTGCAGGCAGGAGGAAAGAGGGATGAAGGATGAAGGGATGATGGAAGGGGAGAAAAGATGAGAGATGAGATGATGAAAGGGAATATGAAGATGATGATGTAAGTTGATGGATAAGAAATGATGATAAGTGATGGGAGATAAAGGCGAGCACAAAAGAAATATGATGTTGCCCCAGGCAAGCTGCAGAAGTGCGGATACGCCTTCTGGATTGCTGCAAAAGTGCGAATACGCCCTCTGGATTGCTATAGAAGTGCGAATATGCTCTCTAATTGCTGTAGAAGTGCAAATACACCCTCTGGATTGCTGCAGAAGTGCGAATACGCCCTCTAATTGCTGCAGAAGTGCGGATATACCCTTTTGATTGCTGCAGAAGTACGAATACGCCCTCTAATTGCTGCAAAAGTGCGGATACGCCCTTTTGATTGTTGTAGAGGGGCGGATGAGTGATGAAAGATGAAGGGATGTGGGAAAAGATGAGAGATGAGATGATGAAAGGGGATATGAAGACGATGATGTAAGTTGATGGATAAGAAATGATGATAAGCGATGAGAGATAAATGTGAGCACAAATGGATTTGAGGACACATATGATGTTGTCCCAGTCAAGCTACAAGCCAGGTTGAGCGGATGGTTGATGGAGTGTTGTTTGATAAGGACATGAGACATCCCAAAACAACACAAGGATGGGGAATGACACATCCTGATGAGGATGAGGATGAAGATGAGGATGAGTGTTGTTGATGAGGGAATGATACATCCCAAAACAACACAAGGATAGGGAAGGATACATCCGGATGAGGATGAGGATGAGTGTTGTTTGACAAGGGAATGATACATCCCAAAACAACACAAGGATAGGGAAGGATACATCCCGATGAGAGTGTTGTTGATGAGGGAAGGATACATCCCAAAACAACACAAGGATAGGGAAGGGTACATCCCAGAGATGATAATGATGATGGTGATGAGGATGATGAGGATGATTGGATCAAGGCTTGTAGCAAGGCTAAAACCAAGAGTGTGATTAGATTATTTGAATGGATGAGGATGGGGGAGATATGCAAGATGATGGAATGGAAAATGAAATGCGATCCTAATGCAATTTGCCATCCTTAGAGCACTGATTTTTGCTATAGCATAAGACACCGGGCATCAGGGTATGTAAACCAAGACGAATTAGTGTCTAATGCATAAAACAAGCACAACAAACAAGAAGGCTATCCCAACACCCCAAAGTCGCGATGACTTTGGTCGGGCTAGGTATTGGAATAACCACAAGCACAAAAGGATGCCCCAGCGTAACACAAGACCTCAGGGATCTTGGTGGGTACTACGTGGGACAACCAAGAAGAAAAAAACAAAGAAATGAGCAAGATATGCCCCTATGTTTACTAGTCAAAGCACACCATGATATGATGGATCAAGGCGACCATGACAAGTGATGATAGGGAGCTCAAATGATAAACAAAAGCCAAAAGCATCAAAATATCACAATCAATTTCAAATGTTCTTTGCCATAGGATCAAGATGATGGATGGGGTTGATGAGGTCTGTTAGGAAGGATACATCCTATTGAGACCGATGATGGATAGTAAACTAAAAGATCAATATGACGTAGGATACCAGAAACCGATTGGATCGTGTGATATAGATGACAATTGTTTGATAAGCACTAGCTCGGATAGGGACATACTTGATGACATGACAAGACGACAGGATGACAAGACAACAAGGCTAACACACCCTAAAGACCTAGGGGCTCAAGGGTTGATCAAAGATCAACCTTGCCTATGTGAAAGCGCAAAGCCCTCGTAGTTCAGGAAAAGACCATGGTAAAAGTGGAAAGAGGATGATGAAGATAGAGGATGGAGGTTAATGATTAGATGGAAAAAATGCCCAGGGGGCGGACCAAATGATTGACCTTGTCTACGTGAAAGCACAGGGGCCACGTAGCTTGACACAAGGCCAAAGATAGACGATGGAAGAGACAAGATAGACAAAAGATAGAACCCCGGGGGCGGATCAAATGACCAACCTTGCCTACGTGAAAGCACAGGGGCAACGTAGTTCGACAAGAGATCGACGATAGACAATGGATAAGGGATGATGAGATGACCAAGATAAATAGATAAAATGAAGGAGTGCATATGATGAGCCAGGATAGGCCGTGCGGATGGGATGGTCGATATGTGGGATGTGGGTTATGCGAAGCTCAGGGATGGGATAGGTAATTCGGATCATTAGAATATGAATTTGAGAGATGAGATGATGGATAGATGAGTGATGAAGATGTGAGAAAGATGTGATAAATAGATAGGAGAGATGAATGATGATGTGAATGGCATTGGGTTGCTAGATACAAATGACAAGGGATAATAGAGGGAAATGGATGGATGGATAAGAAGATGCTAGGATAGGTGGATAGATGAGATGAAGATTGAGAGGATATTGTAAAGATGTGAGAAATAGATAGGAATGATGATAGTGTGATAGCATGGCATTGGATTGCATGAAGGTAGCCTATAGCTAGATATCAATGACAAGGGATAATGGACGAAAATGGAGGGATGGATAAGAAGATGCGAGGATAGGTGGATAGATGATGGATAGATGAGTGATGAAGATTGGAAAGATATGAGAAATAGATAGGAATGATGATAGTGAGATATCAAGTCATTGGAGTGCATGAGGGTAGCCTATAGCGAGAGACCAATGACAAGGGATTATGAGATGGAAGGAAAATGGATGGATTGATAAAGATGGGGAGATAGAAAGATGCTAGGATATATGGATAGAAGGATAACGATTCAGAAAGATGACATGGATTATTAGGTAGATAAACGAATGAGGAGAGAAGGATGAAAAGATGGAAAAGGACTAGTGGATGGGTAGATAGGAAGATAAGGATGGGGGGATGGGTGGTGTTGCCAAGGACTAAGACACAGAGAAGGAGATGCCCCCACTCTAGAAATGTCATGCGTGATGAGGCAAGAGGGAAGGAAGATAGAAGGATGGGGGAGTGAGATGGGAAATGGAAGATAGATAGAGGTGGATAGGATGCATGGACAATGGAAGATAGAGGGAGGTGGATAGGATGCATGGACAATGGAAGATAGAGAGAGGTGGATAGGATGCACAGATTACGGAAGATAGAGAGAGGTGGATAAGGAATATGATAGTGTATGGATGAGGGGAATGTATGCCAAGAGGTGTCCAAAGCATGTATATAGGTTTTCCCCTACATTTATCAAGATCACAAGGAAGATGGAGAGAGTGGGATAAATGTTATAGGATGGATAGGATGCGAAAGATAGGCAGATGTAGGAGATGGAGGAAAGGAGTGCGTACGTGGATGTTACCCCCAATTGTGGAAGGAGACTAGATGGGGAATTTACGCATGATGCCTATTTACTAGGTTTTCATCATGGTACTTATCCAAGGCACTTGTTTGCCAAGTTTTCACCATTGGACGAATGATTTTCTCTTTACTATTATTTTTGTTTTTTGTATTTTTCTGATTTTTTATCTTTTGATTTTTTGATTTTTTTGTATTTTTTGGACTAGGATGTGGACGAAGATAGATAAAGAAAGGGAGATGGATATGTGTATTTTAGAGGATAGATGATAAGGATATCGATGGAGGACTCATGTAGCAAGTTCCATATGAGGTAATAAGAGCCCATGTGTAAAGTGACCAGTGAATGTTGGTACAACCTTAGTAGAAGAAATGGATTATGCAAGAGGATGAATCAAAGGGATTGGATGGGGGAGATAGGGGGGATAGTGGATGGGGTGTTTAAAAGTGTATGGATGGAATCATGGAGTGGATGTGTGATAGGGGATTGTGTTCAGGACCAACATCGACACATGTGGTGGATGTGAAAAGATAGGTGGAGGAATGGATGGAGAGGGTGGCGATAATGGAGGAGTTGGGATAGTGATTTTTGGGATGTAGGGACCCAAAATAGATTTAGGAGATGGAGGAGGTGAAGGATTTTGTGGGGGAATAGAAAATTTGGATTTCGTTATGGACTTTTCAATTGAAGGTATGGCACCTTTTTTCTTTGGTGGGCCTTTGTGGCCGTTTGGATTGATTTGGATTTTGGACTTGATTTTTCTTTTCTTCAACATGTCTTTTGAAGGGGACATGAGGAGATTTAGATTCATGTGGACGGGCAGATTTATACATTTTTGCTTTGGCATCCAAAGTGCTTTTAGTAGCAAGGGGATAGATGCGAGGAGATGGATGATTGGGAGCGATGGAGGTAGGGTGATAGGGGTTATGTGTAGATGGAGAATGTGTAGGTATGTGCCTTTGTTGATCCTGATTAGGAGTTATGAAGGTAGGATGTTTATGTTGTGTACGAGGGAGAGGGGGTGGATGAATGAAAGGATGAATAGGATAAGATGGAGGGGGTGATTGTGGGATATAGGGACCCAAAATTGACGGTGTATATGAAAGATGTGCGGGGTTTGATGGAGGGCTATAGGAACCCATAGTAGATGGAGGATGAGAAATGATGGATGGAGGGACATAAGGACCCAAAATGGATGGAGAGGATGAGGGAGGAAGATGGATGGTTGTTTTTAGGTAATATGATGGAGGAGGGGGGATGGTGAAAAATGACTTGGTAGAGCGATGGAAAGTACCTCTTGTGCCTTTAGAAGAGGATCGTTTAGGATGTACGGAGGTTGTACCAACATCTTTAGAGTGCGGGTTTTGGGAGATATATCCAAGACCATGTGTGCTTGGATGCTCTTTGACTTGGATGGGCTCCAAAGTACCTTGCTCATGAAGGCCTAAACCTTTTCCTTGATAGTTCATGTTTTGTAGCATGTGATTTATGGTAGGATGCTTATTCTCTTGGAAGCATGATGCGAGCGCATTAGTAGGTGGAAGAGGTAGGGTGGTGCATATGCGTTGTTTTGCTTTTATAAGAAGGCCACCACAAATAAGTGTAATGTGACCAAGGTGGTACGAAAGTGGCATTGGGATGGTAGGACTAGAGGGTGATGAAGGATCATGTGATGGAGATGAGGGGATAGCCGCATCAGGAGGAATAGGTGATAAGGGATCATGAGAGGAATTGGGGAGTACAATGGGATCTAGATTTATGGTAGTGGATGATAAGGGCTCATGAGATGGAGTGATTGAATCTTGAAGGCAAATGGGATCATGGGATGGAGTGGAGGAGAGAGTGTGATCTTGAGATGGGGTGGATGGGAGGATAGGATCATGACTTGGTTGAGGATATGCATCATGAGATGAAATGGACGGAAGACTATGTTCTTGAGATGGAGTAGATGGGATGGAGTGATCTTGATTTGGAGGAGTGGATATGCTTGTATGCTTTGGATCGATCTCTTGGCATGACTCATCTAGTGTGGGATGTATGATGATGGAAGAGTGTTGGAGGGTTGCCTCAATTGGGGGAGATAGGAGGATGGAGGATTCATGAAGGTTATGGGATTGAAGTTTGTGAATGTTAGGACTAGGAGGAGGGGATTGGATGTCTTCAATGGATTCGGTGGATCTAGTAGTAGAATATGGGGATTCAATGGATTCGATGGGTTTGACCGGCTCAATCGTTTGGATGGTGGTAGGAATGGTGATGAGAGGGATATGTGTAGGATGGAGGAGGGCCTCATCACTAGTGATAGTACATGATAAAGTGGGAGGGCATGGTGTCTCTTCTTGCATGAGTCCTTGGGAGACATTTGGAAGAGATGTAGGATTAGGTAGAGTGATGGGAATGGATGGGGGATTAGGATTAGGGATTGGTGGATTAGGATTAGACGTGGGGATGTGATTGGATGGAGGAGTAGGATTAGATGAAGGGATGGGAATGGATGGAGGATTAGGGATTGGTGGATAAGGATTAGATGAAAGGATGGGATTGAATGTAGGATTAGGAGGAGATGGAGGATTAGGATTGGATGAAGGGATGGAAATGGATGGAGGACTAGGAGGAGATGGAGGATTAGGATTAGATGAAGGGATGGAAATGGATGGAGGACTAGGAGGAGATGGAGGATTAGGATTAGATGAAGGGATGGAAATGGATGGAGGACTAGGAGGATATGGGGGATTAGGATTAGGAATTGGAGGATTACATGACTGGATGTGTGGATGAGGATTAGATGTAGAACTAGGAGGAGATGGAGGATTAGGAATAGATGAAGGGATGGGAATGGATGGAGGACTAGGAGGAGATGGAGGATTAGGATTAGGAATTGGAGGATTATATGACTGGATGTGTGGATGAGGATTAGATGTAGAACTAGGAGGAGATGGAGGATTAGGATTAGATGAAGGGATGGGAATGGATGTAGGACTAGGAGGAGATGGAGGATTAGGATTAGATGAAGGGATGGGACTAGATGGAGGACTAGGAGTGGTTGGAGGATTAGGATTAGATGAAGGGATGGGATTGGATGTAGGACTAGGAAGATATGGAGGATTATGATTAGATGAGTGGATGGGACTAGATGGAGTACTAGGAGTGGTTGGAGGAGATGTAGGATTATGATTAGATGGAGGATTAAGATATAATGCGGTGAAAGGGAGAGTGATGTAGGAAGATGTGGATGTTGGATTAGATTGGGATGGGGAGTGATAGTAGGAAGATGTAGATGAAGGATTAGAATGGGGAGATGTGGAATTAATGTAAGGGTATGGGGATGGGGGATTGTGATAGGAAGGTGTGGATGTTGGATTAGAATAGGAAGATTGAGGTGGTGAACCATTGTAGGAGGACATGTATGGTGGGTTGGAATAGGAGGATATGGATGGTAGATTAGGATGAGAGAATTGAGATGGTGGATGAGGATAGGAGGAATATTGGGATGGTAGATTGTGATAGGAAGGTGTAGGTGTTGGATTAGGATGAGAAGATTGGGATGTGGGATTAAGGTAGAGGTATTGGGATTGTTGATGATGACGAGGATAAGAGGATGTGGAGGTTGGATAGGATAGAGGTTGAATGGGAGGACATGATGAATATGTCGATGGTGAGGATGTTGGATATCCCTTGTCAAGGGTAGCATAAGAACCATTATTAGGTGTGGATGAAGGCATGGTGGGATAGTTTGAAGAAGTGGGATTTTGGGAGGTGATTGGAGAGAGCTTGCTAGCAATGATAGCATCAAGGGGATCTATATAACAATCTTCATGATCAACAAGATTTTCGTTATCGTCATCAACAGAGTTAGGATTCCCCTTGACTACTATTATTGGTCATGTGAGAGGGGGATAAAGATTCATGATGGATATAGATTAGAAGGAAAGAATAGATGATGGATAGAAAACTAGGATGTATTGGAAGCTCATATGGGGATTGGATGAAAGCTCAGATTGGGATTGGATGATGGATCAATTGATGACGTATCAATTAATTTGATTATTGAATAAGGATTGGTTGATGGATCAATTGATGATGTATCAATTTGATGTTTTGGATTTGGATTTATGATTATATTTGATTGGAGGGGATCCTAAAAGCTGATTTGGAAATCACCCTAAGTGACTTATGATGTTGGTTGATCGATTTGAGCTAGCTAAATCGATGATCTTGGCACCAAATCCGCCTTGAGATGGAAGGGGATTGATTTGGGCCAATGACGTTGACTTACAACACAAATCCGCCTCAAGATAGAAGTGGATTGATTAGGTTGAAGACAAGGATTGATTATGTAGGATAATGATCAACTTAATGCCTTGGTCAGTTTGGGAAAATAACTCCTAAAACAAGGTTTAAGGGATTTTGTGTTGAGAGATGATGATGGATGCAAAGGGAAGACGTGTTGTTGAAGATGTTTAGGTCTTACGATAAGATGGGTATCCCAAATGGTGGAATGATCAATGTGAATGTGGTAAATGGACATTTTGGAATCGTTAAACGGAGGCTTGCAATAGCTAAATGAAGGTTTGGATTGGTTAAATGAGTGTTTAGGATGATCGAATGGTCAAACGAAGGCTTTGTGGGTTTGAACGGAGGTTTAAAATGGTCAAATGGGTGAAACTGGCCGTTCAGCAGGGCGTATTCGCACTTCTGTATTAAAACTGCTGAAACAGTGGGGCATATTCGCACTTCTGCAGTAAAATTGCTGAAACAGTGGGGCGTATTTGCACTTCTACAGTAAAACTACCGAAACAGTGGGGCGTATTCACACTTCTGCAGTGAAAAAGGCTAAAATAGTGGGGCAAGTTCGCCCCTCTGTAGTGAAAAAGGCTGAAATAGTGGGGCAATTTCGCCCCTTTGCAGTGAAAAAGGCTGAAACAATGATGCAAGTTCGCCCCTCTGTAGTGAAAAAGGCTGAAACAGTGGGGCAAATTCGCCCCTCTGCAGTGGGAAATGCAACTTGATTTGGATGAGGGATTTTGGCAAGGACTTAAGATGATTCAATGACAGTTTGACTTATCAAAATTTACTGGTTCTTCACATAAAGACACTTTGAACAAGCACAATCCTATGATTAGTGTTTAACGGGTATGGCCGGCAAAGGTCTTACTCTAGGATGAACAAGGTTTCTAGGGAGTCCTCGATATACGCTCGGTACGTGAGGCACAACCACGAACACCAGTCCGTCACAAGCATGAGTCGGGAGCCCCAGCGAGATACTGAAAGGCTAGGACCAACTCTTCATGTCTATCTAGGTATCACCCTAGCTTTGACATTCCACTAATTACGATGCAACTGGATTGGGGTACAACTTTGGCTCTCCCCCCTTTATATACCTCGTCGATATGCGTGGTTGGAATCGTCCCTTGGGGTGATGAAATCCCCAAGCAGGTCTCGCTAAGAAGAAGACACTAATCATTTCCAACTACCCCCTTTGGATCCACACAAAGTGCAAAGGAGGAAGGTGAAAACAAACTAATGCCCCCTTAGGGTAAAACAAATAAAATAGACACAACAAGCAGCAAGTATTACTTTCCCCTACTTATACTAAGTAAATAGATAAAGTAGTAAGGAAAGACTTTTAAAAATCAGAATGAAACAAAGGCCCTGCAAGCAAATGTTATTTGTTTATCTTTTTCCCTTTTGTGATTTGTAGCAAAAATACGCAAGATACCAGCACGAAATCTGGCTTCACTCATCAACAAACAGGATTAGTGGGTTAGAGCACAAAACAACAAAAGAAAGAGACAAAAATGAAGCTAAAATGTCACTTTTTTACCTTCTCGAATGTGCTGTTAAGGGAAAATTCGCCCCTCTGCAGTGAAAAACGCTAGACTGGGAGGGCAAGTTTGCCCTTCTGCAGAAAATAGTAAAAAACAGCAAAGGGCAGGTTCACCCTTTTGCAGAAAATAGTCAGAAACAACAAAGGGCAGGTTCGCCCCTCTGTAGAAAACAGTCAGAAACAACAAAGGGCAGATTCGCCCCTCTACAGAAAACAGTCAAAAACAGCAAAGGGCAGGTTTGCCCCTCTACAGAAAATAGTTAGAAACAACAAAGGGTAGGTTCGCCCCTCTGCAGAAAACAGTCAGAAACAACAAAGGGCAAGTTTGCCCCTCTACAGAAAAAAGTCAGAAACAGCAAAGGGCAGGTTCGCGCCTCTACAGAAAACAGTCAGAAACAACAAAGGACAAGTTCACCCCTCTGTAGAAAATAGTCAGAAACAACAAAGGGTAGGTTCGCCCCTTTGCAGAAAATAGTCAGAAACAGCAAAGGGCAGGTTCGCCCCTCTGCAGAAAATGGCTGAAACAAAGGGCGAGTTCGCCCTTCTGCAGCGTTCGGGAGGGCAAGTTCGCCTCTCTGCGACCTGAATTTGCAAACAAGCTAACAACAAAAAATGTGAAAGAAAAAGACCCCTTTGTGGGTCCCACCGGGCGTGCTAGAAATGTGATCCTAATAAAATGCCATTCCTAAATGTGAGATGTTAGATAAAACTAATAATGTAATATGAAGAAGTAACAAAATAAAAGGGCACCTCAATAAGATTAGCCTAAGAAAGTGGACAACATAGAAGTAAGATAAACAAATTGATTGCTGTTATACCTTCATGTGGTGGCTTCCTTGGTTGGCCCTTCACTTTGAAGTCTTGTGTGCTCCTTGGATGGCAAATGGGATTGAATGGATGCAAGATGAATTGATGCAATATGGATTGGTGATGTGAGTGCTATAATGGATGATAGCTTGAATGATAATTTTGCAAGAGTTTTGTTGCAAAAGACTTGATTGTTCAAAATGAAGGAATTGAAGGGGTATTTATAGGCTAAATTGAATTCTCTAGAGAATTAAACGGTTGGGATTGATCCACCAAAGATCAAGATGAAGGGCTATAGTGAGTTGAGGACTCACAAGCCTTCACATCTTGACATGTGGAAGGTGAGATGTCTTAGGGTGGAGTGATGTGGAAATGAGGTGGAAGAGAAGGACAAGAGGTGGAAGGGAAGTACATGAGGTGGAAGAAGGAAAAGTACCTTTGAGGTACCTTGGGGGATGAGAAGATTTCCTCAAAAAGGAACTTCTTGTCCCCAAATGAGGATGAAAGAGACTTTTTAGGAATTTTAGAATTCCTCAAAAATCTCCATGGGAAAAGGGGAAATGTGTGGGAAGAATAAAAGTAAATTAAAAATTTACATTTAATGGAGGATTTATTGGATAAAAGGAGGTCTCCAAAAAGTTGGAGATTTGTCACATGTGGGAGATGTGACAAGTCCAAGGTTCTAGAAACCTTGGGCACATGTAAAATGACATGTCACATTTGCATGGGGGATGAAGAAGACCTAGGGAAGATAAAAGTGAATTAAAAATTCACATGGGGAAGAGGGGAACCTTGGTTGAATAAATGTGAATTAAAAATTCACATGGGGAAGGGAGTCCATACCAAACAATGGTAAGTGGGAAGGTTGACCAGAAAAGGTAAGCTAAATATGGTTAATGATTCTGATTAAGGTTATACACACACAGGATTAAGGTAATTAATGGGAGATTAGAGGCAAGTGGGAAATTATGGAGGATGTGACACTTAATCTTGATTAAGTGGTGCACATCCTAATCATATATTAATTAATTTAATCCGGATTAGAAGAGGGTTATGGAGAATGTGACAAGGAGAGAGAAAAAGAGGAATTAAAAATTGGTTTTTAATCCAAATAGGTTAAAAGACTAAATTAAATAAGTTGTCATATTTATTTAATTTAGAGAAGAAAAGGGGTAAGGTAAAGTATTTAATTTATTTAATTACATCCTTTAGGAACCTTAGGCAAAAAATGAAATAATGATTAAATAATTTATTTAATCACTATTAATGGAATAGATGAATAGAGTAGATGATTTTGACCATGTAGAAGTGGTCAAATTTAGATGTCTACAGTAGTCATACTTGGTATTGGCATAATTGGCCGAGGTATTAGTCTTAGTTCCCGAACTGGAGGCCTTTCCTTTCCCATGGTTTTGTAATGGATCTGTGAAGACCTTGTGGTCACTGTTTGTGGTATGTTTTTTCCCATTGACTTCTATGGTTCCATTCTCAACAAAATCTTGGATAATGTTCTTCAGTTGTCGGCATTGTTGTAGGCTATGTCCCTTTGTTTGATGGTAATCGTAAAAGGCGTTGTCATCCCACCATGAGGGTTTAAACTATCCAAGATCATACTGTTTTGGCTCTAGAGGTTGTACGAGTTTATGTTTTATTAGTTCTTTGAAGATTGTCTCGATTGGTTCCCCTAAGGGGGTAAAGTCACGTTTTGGAAATATCCTCTATGGTCATTGTTGTTGTGTATTTTGGACAAAATTGGCACTTTGATCAACACTGTTGGATATGTCATGAGAGGGGTTGTATCCTCTAAGCATGATGATTGGTCCTGCATGTAGGGTCTTAGCGTCAACAATACCATCATTAGTTACATTTTTGTTTCTGGACCAAAATTTGTTTCCACCATTGGGGGCGTTTTGGTATTAAACAATTAGATTCCTACCTGGAATCTTAATTTCCCCTTTGTTAATGAGGGATTTCTCAAGTATAATACCTTTTTGCACTAAGTCTAGAAAAGAGGTACAAAAATGTACTCTTAAGTCAATTCTCAGTTTTGGATTAAGATTTTCAAGGAAAATTGTGACTTTTTGTTTCTCTGGTATCTCAATAGGACATCGACTAGCTATAAACTTCTCCATCTTTGGAATAAGGTGGTGAATTTTTCTTCGTCTTCTTGCGTGGTGTGATACAAGGTAGCTATCGTGATTTCATTGTCAATGTTGAAGGCAAAGTGTTCCAAAAAATATTCAGCTAATTCGCCCTGTGATTTTATGCCGTATGGAAGTTTAGAGAACCATTCCAATGCTATCCCAACAAGGGTTCATGAAAAAAGTCTCATAATATACGTGGGGTCGTATGAGATGTCCATGCATGTTGTGGAAAATTACCTTATATGTTCCAGAGGATTTCTCTTCCCATTATACTTAGGAAAATTTGGTATAATATATCCATGTGGGAAGGGTGTCATGTATAGTGCTTTATCAAAGGGACATGGACATAAATCTTGTGCTAAAATGGTTCGTTTTCTTGACATTGACATGTTGTCCATTTGTTGTTGGAGGGCTTGCATTTGATTTTGTAGAACATCTACCTGTGTCAAAGTCATGTTAGTTGTGTTGTTAGGATCGATGTAAGTGTTTTGAAACATAATATTTTGTGACAGATTCTGATTTGGCGTAGGTATATGTCCTGTTTGTATCACCCCTATTTGCGGAATGGCTGTATTGGTGTTGATCTGTGGTATGGCATGTGTCATGTTTATGCCAATTTTGGGCCTTTTACTTCCAGTGTTTGTGCCAAAGGGGTTTGACAACGATGCTCTTGCAGTAAAATTTAGACCTTGTGTTATACCAAATGGTGTTGTGTGTATTGTTGTGGAAGTTTGTGTAGGTATGCCAGATGGTATAGTTCAATAATGTGAGGAGTAGAGACACTTGATTTCATGGTTTTTGTCCATTGAGTAGATGAAGTTTTTAAAGTGTGGATGTCAAATCTTGGAGGTAACGTGGCACCTTCGACTAACAACTTTTCTAGGTATCTTTGGGGATTGTTTTCCAAACACTCATCTACAAAAGATGCAAATTCAGGATCTTGGACGTCAGCATCTATGTCTTCTACAAAAATCTATCCATGTGTGTCTCTAGTGACAAAATTTTCGAGCAAGGATTTATGAGGTCTTGTTGCCCCTAATGGTATGTTCAAAAAGGGATTAATGAAGTCCTGTGGATCAACCATTTCTCTCTGTTTCTTTTTAGACCTTGTTTCAACCATGAAATATGTTTCTCAAATGAGGTGATGCAAAACTACGTCTAAGAATGATATGTTCTAGTCTATGCTTTTGGGATTTTTTGGATATAATGAATGAATGCTGTTATTTTTTTGGTATTTTCTGGAAAATAAGGAATGTCTAACATGATGTTATGCTAGGATGATAGTGTCTAAGTATGCAAAATTCTAAGCAAACTTCTAATGTAATTAATTCTGAATGATTCTAAAAGGAGGTTACCTACCACCTATAGTTTAACCAAGGCTACAATTTAACTTTGTCAAGGAACCTGTATAGGACTAGGACCAAAAGATAAGGTGAACTCCAAAACTAGATTGATGAGCTAGAAATAATCACTCGTAGGACAAAAGATATGTTGAAAAGTGACTAGGCTCAATGACAATGTTTGTTGAAGCAAGGGTTTTCCCAAAACGTGGAAAGTTATCCTATCCTAAGATATGCAAGGTAATTTTCCTAAAAGTTTGAACGATCTGAATGTAGTAAAGACTCCTAAGATGCAACTAATTTTCATAACTAGGATGTGTATCACTAAAACTAAATGACACCTAAGGGATGCAATTATGCAAAGTATAAGCAAACTTTCTAGTTTCTACCTAAGGGTGATTGTGAAAAAAAAAGACTGGTATGAATGTTTGGTTTCAGACTATGATAGTAAATTCTAGTTTTCTAATTCTTAGGAAAATGTGGTTCAGTTTTACAGATGCGTCATAGTATTTATCAGATGCGGTTCTCAGTGTCACATGCGATTTTCGATAAATTATGTTCCAAGTTTTGACAGGAAGATGTGATTCGATCTAATAGATGCGGCTAACCATTAAACAAATGTGACTCACTACGACAGATGTGACTCACTATGATAATTGTAGCTTACTGTTAAACAAATGTGATTCAGTTTGACAGTTGTAGTTTTTTGGTTAATTGAGGTTTTGATTGACTCTGTTTGTGACCAAATCTTGGAAAAATATAGAAAATCAAAAAACATATTGTTTTTGGTTTGATAATCATGAACGTTTATATTTCTAGAAAACATATGCAATCCTAAGGCTGTCATTGATAATACTTGTTGAATTCTCACTTGGGTTTCCCCAGCTATGCTTATTCAAAGCAAATGACTAGAAGCTTGACCACACTAGATCCCCCTTACATGACACACACTTCTCGAGTTAGCCAAGCTTCAGTTCCCATGACTCTCTCATGACAAAATTTTCATCTCTACTAAGAACCGTATGAATGTGAGACGGCTTCAAAGGTCCGACCTCTTGCACCAAAAAATAGGGGTTTTTGGTTAATTTATAAACAATTTGGCTTATTTAGTATGGGAACCCATTCAGAAGGCCATGCAAGAAGCAAGATTAGATTTGATAAGGAGGCCTCCCAACTTGTAGAGGTTACGCTCTACAGGTTTTGACGCACCACGAGGGTACTGAGGGAATCAATATCACTTACTTGTCCATAGGAGCTCCTGTAATGCTGAGTTTTCCTCAACATTAAAATTTCTATACTGGTTGGGAGTAACTTGGATTTATCTCATCATCGGTTATGAGTCGCTTTGGGGTGAGTACTTTTTCCCACCAAAGCAAGCCCAAATTCTAGAGTCAATAATAGTTTTTCTTACACCCAGGATCACACAAATGCGCAAGGGGAGAGGAAACTTCTGTTACTGAAATAGGTTCTAATCTAACAATCATGCAAACACACCAAACACAAAAAATAGTGATTCTTTTTAAACCCAAATGACGATTATCTATTCTACTCAAGCAATTTGTTTTAAAATTTATCTTCGATTTTGGTCCTACAAACAAATCATTAGTAGTTTTCCAGATTATCTTTGACAAAGGTTCTACAAAATGAATGATTAATAGTTTAATCTTTCTATCTTCATCAATCATCCTGCAAAAGGTTTGAATGTTTGTCTTATATGAATCGTCCTTACACTATGTTAACTCCTTAAAAACACATGCTACAAACTCAAAATTAGTCAAAATAAAGCTAAAAATTAAAAACTAAAAGACAAAAATTCGGAAAACTAATTACTAGTCAAATGCGTCGCAAAAAAACATAGATGCGTCGCATAATAGTAGATGCATCGCGAGAAGTCATATGCAACTCATGATCTCAATTACATCGTTTCATAGAACAAATGCATCTTGTCGTACCTGTACCTACAAAATTTAATACAATTTTTTTTTCGAAGACGTCTTCACATCGGGTTGACTAATGTAACACTAAGGAAAAACAATAGACAAAGTTTAAGAAATTATACATGCAATAAGCTCTAAATCTATCATAAGCTAACAACAAAGAATAATGAAAACTAAAAAGCATATATAAACAAAAATATCTCACCAAACATCTATATAATTCTATGAATAACCTCGATTGCACTTCTCCATTTTTCCGTTGTAAAATAATTGCCCTTAGATTTATTAAGTATGCAAGTATGGCCTATTGATTAATGATATAGAAAAATATTGAAGATTCTTGAATAAGCTTCCTAAAAGTATAAAGATTTTGGGAGGAGGAATAATGACAAAGGTCAGGTCAATTTATAGAAAATTAATTTTTAAATGATCAACTTAGATTCAAAAGATAGATCAACGATTGAGATTAATGAATGCCATGCGATAGAGATTCAGTGTAAGTAATAACACGAGTGAAAAAGCATAACTGATGGAGATTAAATTGAATAAATAATTTAATCTTTAGTCGAGATTGTTCAAAATTTAGAAGAATAATGATTGCATGTAAAAGATAAAGAAGAAATGTCGTGTTCGAACTCACGAATGAATGAATGAATGAATGAATTAAATAAAGTTATTTAATTAATAATAGATTGCACTTAGAAGAATAAGACTGACTGATCAAACCAGAAAGTCTGTTTGTTAGAAACGATCAGATATTAAATCAGGAGATAACTGACTGATTTAATTAAATCTCGACTTAAGTGGTAAATGATTAATTAGATAACTAAGTGATTATCTAATCACAGAAGAATATACCAGGAAAAATGATTATTTAATTCAACATTTGAAATTCGGAGATTAAATTAAATAAATAAAGATTTATTTAATTGACTGGAGAAAAGATTATAGAATAATTAAATAATTCATAATGAATATTTAATTATAGTTAGAAATGTGATTAGGGTAAATTTAATAATAATTTATTTAATTTTAGAAAAGGGATTAATTAATTAGCGATGTAATTAAATAAATTAGATTTATTTAATTAATCAAGATTGAATAAAGGTGATTATGAATTAATTAAATAATTAAAGTTATTTAATTAATAGAGGATAGGTGACTTTAGAAAATAATTATTTAATCATGACCACGAATATGAGAATTATGTGAAAAATGGTGTCACAGGCCTAGACCAATTTTCAGTGTCTACAGGTGTAATTACTAATGAATCAAAAGTAAGTCTAGGAGAGCTAGAGATCCACTTAGAAAGGGGCCAATCACATATACTAATGCAATTTTCTATTCTCTCCCACTCTGAGCTAGTTGCTTTAGGCTTCATTAAGATAAGTTTTGGTGAGGATGGTCTAGCCATGGAGAACACCTAGGTCAAAAGCTACCATCTATAATTAGTTTGAAGATAAACTAGCCTCCACTATACACTTAGCTAAGAAGGCTATGGTTGCTAAAGCCTCTTCTACTAGACCATTATGAGGGATTTTCACATTTCTTGTTAAAAATGGAGGTGACTTGAGTGGCTAAGCAAAGAGTGGGGATCCTTCATTGAATGATGAGGCAAATGATGAGAGAACAATGACAAATGAAAATAAAGTAGAGGTATTGAGGGATTACTATATTGATGTGGGGAAGGTGATTAATTTTTTAGATTATTCATAATATGGCCACCTTGAAGCGGGTAACAACTTCACTATGCTTTTCCTATGTAGAAATTGTGTGTAACATGCTAGGAAAAGATTTAAAGTCTTAAAGATGGATTTGATTTACCTTGTTGGATCTTACTTGGGATGGGAACATAGAGGGACTTAATACAATTAAAGTGGCTATGTATGGTGAAATGGTAGGTGGTGGTATGTAGGGCTAGGTAGTCTTCTTTTCTTTCTTTTTTTTTTATGGAGGAAAAAATCTATTTATGATATTGTAATATTTTTAATAATATTTTTGGGTGGGGGGGCCTTATATATTCCCACAATAATTTATATTTTCTTTAAAATTCAAATACATTATTTGGATTAAATAATATTTGTTTTCTAAATTTTTATCACATTCAAACACTTTTTTTTATTAGAGACATTAGATTTTTGTAATCCATGAAACTAGTTTTTGAATGCTTTTAGAAGATAATTGTGTGAGTTTTTCATTTAAAAAAAATATAAGAGACACATTTACAATTCATTTGACAATAGTCTTTTTCTAATATAAACATATTTTTTCTAAGTATGTGTTACACACACAAGTAAAAAAAAAAGTCACGTGGCCTAACAAAATTTAAAACAATTTAATTATATGAATATTCAATATTGCCGATATACAATGAGATCAATGACTAGGATTGGTTTTCAAGAGGAATTTCTAACACTCCTACATTTCTAGATAAATGTTCTACAATAATCTTATTGAAGATACACATGTTAAATATCAACAAAAATATTTAATATTTTTGTGTCATGCCCATAAATTTTCACTATTTAAACACAACCCAAACCCCATTTTTTATTTGAACACGAAACAAGACATGTTTAGGGAACTTAGTTTTGAATCTTAGGATGAGATATCCTATTTGTTGAAAAGAATCTAGTTTTGTGTTAAAGACCACCTAACTTGGCAAGGGTTGTGTCCATAGTTTTATTACTAATAAAGAGAGAGTAACATGTTTTTAAACAATTATTTACCAATAGTTGAACTAATAAAATTTGATCGAGAAATGTACATTTTAAAGCTATAAAATTTAATTCTTATAATGATCAATTTCAATATTCTAAGTGACTAAACTAAACAACAAAGATAATCTCCTTAAAACCAAGTGTAACTATTGATTTTTGTTGTTAGTTACTAATAGCCAAATTATTAATGAAAGTAATTATTGAAAATAAGGTACAACAATCTTAACTCCAATTATTATAACTTATGTTACATCCGAAACTTAAAATTGAATAAGAAGTCTCAAAAGTTTTTTTTGTAAATGTTTATCATCTTTACCTTTTCACCCACTTAAATCTAAAATTTTCAATGTATTATAACTAAAATATTTAATTTATTAAGCTAATTTGAAATGGAAATAGATTTCCTAATTTGGCGATTAAAAGGAAATAATTTACAACCAATAATTAATCTAAGCAAGAATTAATTTTACAAACTAACAACTTACAACCAACTAAAAACTTTATAAATATTGTTTCCCTCTTTGATTTTTCCATTTGCCTTTGCAATTTAAGTTGAGTTTCATTTTCATTTCCAATGTTCATTTGATTTATTTTTAATTTGAATAAATTGCATGCCTCAAAGTTGTTGATTAATGCATAAATTCACAGGATGAACACTGCATATCGATAAGTTTTCTCAAAATTATTTTTTTGCATTTTTTTTGGTTTGAATATAAATATATAACCATATATGTTTGTATCTTATTATAGATACATGAAGAAGAAATCTCAATTTGAAACAGTATGCAACATAATCTATACCATTAATTTGTAGATTAATAATTATGGTCGATCAAGTTTTTCTTTTGTTTTAAAAGTTTATATATATACACACACACACACATTTTAATGGAGGGCTAACTCCCCTGGATCGGGCCACCCCCATGGAGTCGTAGCCCACATGGAGGCTACGACCTCATGGGCCGCATCTCCAGGCCCATGGGCGGTCTATAATGGCTGACCCATGTGTCACCATAAATTTAAATTTATATATATATTTAATATAAAAAATTCTATTAAATTATAAAAAATAAATATGATGCAAGTTTATATATAAAATTAAAATTTTATGTTTATATATTAATATACAAGTATTTTTATTATTTTTGATAATAATTTTTGGCTTTAGTGTTGTATGAAATTTCTTTGAAATTATCCTTTAGTTCGAATTGTAGAAGTGATTTTCACTAGTTTGAACTAATTAAGAATTATGTCTTAGGTATCAAGTTTAATTCAAAATAAAATTTCTTTTTCCAAAATTCACAAATTTTACTTTTGAAAATAGATTGTTCTTTCCAACTACCAATTTCCATTTAAAACTATTTCCAAAAACGTATGTGAATGGTTCACACACATTAAATATTTAATCCTAATAAACCATTTTACACTTGGAAGAAATTAAACATAAATATATTTCCTATGCACATACAATAACCATAACGAGCAACATATTTTCCCTCTTTTGATCACAGACAATTAATATAACATCATCTAATCAATATACGAAACAACCACTATACACATTTTATCCAGGGATTCTCAAGTCTTTTCAAAATTACATCATGATCCAAATATCTCTTGTAGCTCTTTAACTTGATAAAATTTCAAGCTAGCCTTCCACTTCAAACCATAGTCCTGAAGAGTAAATTAGCAAGAAAGCCAATATGGGCCAATGGACTCTCCACTCATCCATAGGGTTGGAATTCAACCCACCCCCAAGCTAGGGTCACATAGCTATCCCAAAAACTCACACAAATATTTCACAACTTCTAGGCCAACACTTATCACATAGATTCCCAAACAAATATTCTTCACATAATATTTACATTACTAATCTTGTACCTTACAACAAATGTATTTCACATGCTATTATTAACTCACTTTATGCACACAATTGGTTATTTATGTACAAAATTAGAAAAACATGGGAACTCATACCCAGAACAAAACTTGACACACAATTTACAACAAATGTCACACAAGATTCAATATTTAATTTTCACATAGATTTCACAAATAAAGAACAACACTCTAAGCATTCATTTACACATCAAACAAAGATCTAACAAGAGGGTTAGACCCTACCATGAAATTTTCTATCCAATTTTGATGATGACTCCTCAAGCCCTCTCTTCCATCTTCCTTCCTATATCCTTCCTCTCCTCCTTCCTCTACCTAGAATTTGCATCTACCAAATGAAAATCCTAAAAGAAAAACAAGAATCATCCAAAAGTAAAAAGCCTCTTCTCCACTCAAGAAAAAATAATAAATATAAAGAAAAAACAACCACCTCTCCTAACCACCTAAACCACCCAACCAACTCTAATTTTCACCACTTTTCAAAAATGAAAATTAAAGTGGGTTCTAAACTCTAATAAAGGTATTTTATAAGGTAAAATAACCTCTAAGTTATAATTCTAACACCTAGGGAACTTTTTAGACTATTAAAATAAAATTTAAACCACATAAAAACCATTTAATCATACAAGAAATAAGGGTGTGTAAGAAGTTGAGTCCAATTTTTCCGATTTTTTAAAATTTGTCACATTTGACTTAAAAATTTGAAGCACTTAAAGATTGAATCTTAAAAAAAGTCAATAATATGAAATGTAGTGCTCAAAATCTAGTTTTCAAATATGTAATTTCTTTTAATATCTAGATGATTCAAATTGATTTTCAATAGACATGTCTAAAAAACATTGTTTAAAAGTCACTTTTTTAGGAGCATACCATGCATGTGTACGACAACCATATTTTGACCCAAATAAAATTATTGTTTTGAATCGTTTTGGGAAAAGATCTATAAGACACTAAAGATTGTTGAGGAATTTTTTTTGAATTTTTTTTTATTGATTTTTATTGGCCGTAATTGCTATTTAGAAAACCTCTCGTGTATGACAAGAATATGTAGACCTAAACTTATCATTTTTTGTATTTTTTCCCAAATCGAAAAGAATTTTTTGAATATTGTTGACATGATTTATTTTTCAAAAAAATAAAAAATAATTTTAAAAAAAAAAAATAAGAAAACCTGTTATTTCAATTTTATGGACCAATTTCATCAAAAAATATTTGAAAAATAGAAAAAATAATCTAATTGTAAAAGAATTACATATTTGAAATCTACATAGTCTCATCTATAATGGGTTTTAATTTCATTAAAAAAAATGTAAAAAACGTCTTCAACCATATGTCCAAAGTCACTCTTATTTAGTGACACTGACATGACCTTCAAGTTGTAGGTCAAAGTAGTTCCAAAGCTAGGGGTTGGGTCCCCAAACCTTTTTCCGACCCAAAACCCATAGCAGAAACCAGGCCGAAAATTCAAATTTTAAGAAATGGGATCCTGTTTATTTTTTTAATAGTTTTAATGGTCCAAAAGAAAACAGGATCCTGTTTAGGATACAAGATCCTATTTCATAAATGAGATCACATTTTATTTTGACCATTTTTTAATTTTTTATTGATAATAAATTTCCTGCAACTTGACATGTTTTACTGTATGACCGATAACGACTTATTTTGCATATTTTTATTGATTATTGTCTTGTACACGCTCTTTACATGTAATTTCTTTTCAATTTTGGAAGGATTCAGCCAATGGGACAATTTTGGAATGGAATTATGTTCATTATCTAGTAATTTTGAGGAGGAATAAAAAGGACTTCATTATTCAAATTCATTTGTACTTCAGAATTTGGTAATCATGGGATCAAAACATCATCAAAAGAGGAAAGAAAGAAGGGTCATGACCCCTAAAGAAATTGAGAAAACAAAGAGGAGGAAAAATGACAAAGAGATAGAAGAATGAGGATTCAAGAAATGAATACTATTGAAGCATATGGTTTCATGACTATTGATGAGAAAAATATTGAAGAGACCATGGAGGATGGGATGGATCTAGATGATGCAAATTTGCAAGAGGTGAATGTGGAAGATAATACGATTATAGAAACTAATCCTAGCATGTCTTCAAATCCACCTTTCATGATATGAAGAATGTGACAATAAGCATAAATCTACGTATGTCTTCAAATCCACCTTTGAATGATATGGAAAATGTGATTACAGATGATATTCGTATTGTTGATTTACAAGAAGCTAGATATACCAATGTTGAGATCAATTCTATTCCTAGATAAGTTGTAGAAACAAATATTGAAAAAAAAATCCCTTGTGTTGGTCAAAATGAAAATCTTTTTGTTGTTGAAAATGAAAATCCTTGTGTTGGTGAAAACGGAAATCCTTTTGTTGTTGAAAATGAAAATCTTTGTGTTGTTAAAAATGAAAATATTTTTTTGAAAATTGAAAGTAATGTTTTGGATAATCTTCTTGGTATGATTTCTTGGAGACAAATAAGAACACATGCCAATAGATTATACAAACAATTTTTTTTATCGAAAAAAACTATCATTTCAATGTCAACTCATGATGCAATTGATGAGAATGTGGAAAATGAGAAAAGTAGTGAAAAAGTTAGGCATTTTTGTGAAACCAAAAAAAATGAATCACTTAAACATGCTATATCTACTGTTGCTAGTGCCATTGAGTCTATTGGAAACAAGAGTCAATCTAAAGATAAGAATGTGACACGATGAGCTATAACAACTGCTATAGTAAATAAAAATACTTTAGATAAAAGAATGTTAAGTAAAATTAGTGGAATTCTAAACATACATCTTAAAAAATTGGTAAGAGAAACAAAGAGAAGAAAAAGTATTGAAAATGACCCAATCAACCAATGTTGGAGTTTTAGTGGTCAACTCCCAAGGTTTGACATGAAACTGAATATTGAAGTCCCCTTAATCCATGCCATCTTTCCTAGGTCCATAAACCATGCTAATGGAATGGTTTTGTCCTAAGCTATTTCCTTAAATCCCCTCAATCCATGGCATGAAGAGGCTACCTTTATATATATATTTTACAAAACTTTACAACCAAGGTCATATTGTTTATGAAGTAGTCAAAACAAGGGTAAAAATGTTACATTATCTCAATAAAATATAATCCACTATAAAAAACACTCGAATTATTGATATGATATGCATCATTAGTATCATGCTTAGTTTTTGGGATTTAGCCATAAGTATATGGATCCATGGGTAAGGGGAAATTGTCAAAGTTATTATTATTTATTTTACATTCCATCATCAATTTTAGTGAAATTTAACACCCCTCGACCATCTTCATAATTGGACATAACTTGTTTACCATGTTCCTCAGGCTCAAATGTTTCTTTAATGAATTAGTTTTGAGATACAATGGTACCTTAGGAATTTTTCATTTGACAAAAATATGAATGAATATTTATCTAAATGGACTAAATATACTTTTTCTTGAAGTTTAAAGTTTGATGACTAATGGAGATTTAATGGAACTTCATCATGGAATGAATAAATGGAAACCATAAAGGGCTACTTTATACTAATCTACTAGTCATCACATGACATTAATTACATAAATTAATTGGTCCTAATGTGAATGGAAAAGTAATTATTCCTAATAGCTAGATTGTCCAATATTTTTTAATCCTTTATTAGCACCTCCCTTTTTTGTAAATTAGATGTATATACCCTTCAATCCAATAACCCCTTGTATTTATTTTGTCCCAAACCATTATCAATCAAGGCATGTTTTATAGTTTTTACTATACCTAATTTCTATGTATAATAGAAAGTGACCTTGTATGATTTTTATGAATGTGACTTCTTTAGAGTCAAACACTAATATGTTATCATGATCATGAATTGACTTAAGGAGGGTCATATAATTGGTATTTTATCTAATAATAATACTCCATATGTGTTGTCATGGGATATCCTTATATTCTTTAGATGTATACATTAGATTCCACAATGATATTTTAGCTTGACTATTTTTCAAAATTTTGGTGATATTTTACCCCTTATATGACAGTTGTAAAATTTAGTGTAGGAGGTAGATTGAGTGAGAATTTATTTTGATTTCTATGAACTCACCACATGATATGGGACTGATCTATATGCATGTTGTATCTTCTTCATTGTGCTTGACCTTTATGTTCATATGAATGGTGTTGTAGCTTGTTTCCTCTCTCATGTGCCACCATTTGTCTTAGGGCCTTCTCATTCAATGGGCCCTAATATTTTTCATGGATGATGAAATTTTATTCTCATCCCTACAATGATGTTGGTGAGTGGTACGTGGCCTCTTCCTACTAGTGTATTCACTTAATGCAATTTAGCCCATGCATATTGTTCTTATGTATGAATTATTATGTCTCTAATAAAAAAATGGCCTTCCCTAATAACATTCATCTTACATGAAGTTCAAAATATTTATGCAATAGTCTAATATATTTTCAAATGCCTAAGGCCATTTATAAAGTTTTTTTCCTATGATAAAGGACAAAATTTATGTGGATTGCACAAGGGGAGTTGCTAAGACTAATAAAGACATTCCACTAATCGAAGGACTTTCTCCATACCTATGTTGTACTTATTGGTCATTGTTGAGCCTTGTTTGTCACTTAGGACCTTGCCATAGTTTTCAATTTAGGTTTTTCTTTATTCTTCAGTGCAATGATAACCAAGAATATTGCATAGGAGCCTTTTGGACTCAGTGGGAATGTTGCGGTCTTGTTTTTTACATTTGAACATGGTTTCATTGAAAGGTTGTTCATATTTCTATGTTGTAGATGTATGTGAATTTTAGAAGCCATGTATATGGTACAAGTGGTTACATTTATTTGGAGTTTACAAATTTAAATTTAATTTATTGATTCTATATTATCTACTCTCTTGATTTTGGTTTTAGTAAATTATTTTAGTTTTGGTTTTATGTTCCTAGTTTGCTAATTTTTTGGTTTTGTGTTCTCATATGAATTTGGAGACCAATTTATTTTACAAAATTTATTAAACCTTAAAATCTAAATATTTAAAAACTATCATAGATATTAAACCCTAAACATGTAAACATAAAAATATAAACTATCGTTAAAACCTAAAATTAAAATGCTTTAAAAAACTAAACTATAGAACTCTATTTTTTCATTTAAAATAAAAAAGAAAATACAAAATACAAAAAATAGAAAAAAAAGGAAAAAACTAACCTAGATAGGGTGGTGGCTAGAATGTGAGCACTATAGATAGGGATCCCGTTTGGTTTCTTAATCACTATTGGAGGAAAATGACCTCACAGTCATTTTCTAAAAAAAAAATACTTTTTCAAAATGAGATCCCATTTAGTAGAAAACGAGATCCCGTTTCGTACTAAACAAGATCCCGTTTCGTACTAAACGAGATCTTGTTTCATGGTCCTTGGCTTGGGATCTTGTTTTAATTTTTTTCTCAGGATCCTTAAGTGAAACGAGATCCCATTTCATAAAAAGCGGGATCCCGTTTCGCTCTATCCGATTAGGTGTTTTTTCCTAAGTCCAAAACTTCCATGAGAAGTGGACCCAAATTCGTGCTTTACCCATAAACACACTAAAGGATAAATAAAATAAAATTCCATGTATACACATGATCACACAACACATATAAAACAATGTTTCACAACAACACATCACATGAATTTAGTGCTCTATTTGAGACAAGGTCAATATTTTCACAAGGATAAAATAATGGAAGGATCTATGTGACCCCAAACACCATTGGAAAAACTTACGTATTCACTCAACAAAAGGTGTTAGTAATTCACATGAATAATAATAGCTGAAGCGATTATCATAAATAAAAAAATATCATTTTAAAAACAATAATCACCTATAAAATCATATGATAACCATCACAAGTAAGCATGAACCTATCTAAGTTCTCATCCCCATAATATTCACTCTCATAACCACTCAATGAAATAAAATAATAAATCCATCTAATCAATCATAAAAATCCATCATTTAGAACCCTAATATATTAGGTCATGTATGCATAGCTATTCTAGAGAACCTTCAAGTTATTGTGGAGATATTAGAGGAGGTTCATGGTAGATCATAGGAGGTATGTGATTAGTCTTAAAACCATAATCAAGGTCATAAGAACCAAGGTTTTTGTAGACATTCCCTTTCATTAAAGGGAGGATTTAGATCCTCTTTTGGGACACATAGGCCACATTAATGGAAAAATTAGAGGTCTAGACCAAAATAGGGTGCATAGGATGGTCACCTTAGGACATGGTAGATGCAAAGTCAATGTAGAGACCAGAAAACGTAGCGTCAACATACATGACCTCCACAATATTATAATTTATTCAAAGGAGGACATAATGGTTCTAGTAGGATTGGTACATCTAATTTTAGTAGGACCTAGTTAGTACAAGTTCAAACAAGAGGACCTTGTTATGTGTGTGGTGGTGCATAACATTTAGATAGAGAGTATCCCCAAAGTTTTGGAGTAGGTGGGTCTCATGATGGATTTTTAGAATAGATATATTGAGATGTGGGAAGGTCCACAAAGTTTTTACAATGGTCAAGAATCTCCAAAGTGAGAATTCAACCACTATCATTTAGGCTACATGTATGATTGGTGACATTTAAATTAGTGTTCTATTTAACAATGGGGAATTTAATTCTTTTGTTTCCCCATATATAGTGGAAAATTTTAGGCTATTGGCATCTAGGTAGGATGATAGGTGGGATGTTGAGTTAGCTTTAGGGGTCAAGATGGTCATAGGTTTGATGGTTCAAGATTGTCAATTGGTTCTTGGAGGACTTGCTACATCAATGGATATTCGAGTTACACCCTTAGGGTCTTAAAATTGATTGTCATGGTGATAGAGTTCCTTTATAACCATGGTTTGGTGGTGGTGATTTAAGGAGTACTAGTCCCATATCTCTTTGTATGATATCTGCTATGTAGTTAAATTGGTGCATGTAAAATAAATGTCAGATGTTTGTATCATTAGAAATTATAGGTTATAGGGCTTTAAAATGATATTTCTAGATGATCATCCTATTCTTAGAAAGTTTGAAAATTCTTTTCCTTCATAGTTATGAGGGATGCCACTCGTCGTGAGGTGGAATTTCATATTGATTTTACAATAGGATCTCAGTTAGTTGCTAGAGCACCATATAGGATGATGACATAAGATAATATTGATCTCAAGATTCAATAATAAGTGATATTAGATAAGGGTCATATCCATTCTAGAATCTCTTATTAGGGCCCACCTATCATCTTCATAAAGAAGGACAAGTCCCTTCACATATGTATAAACTACATATATTTGAATAAATTAACAACTAAGAATTAGTACTCTACCCAAGTTGATGATTTATTTGATCAAATGAGCGGAGCCAAAGGGTTCTCTAAGATAGACTTGAATTTTTGGTACCATTAACTAAGGATTGTAGATACAAACATTCATAAGACAACTTTTCAGACTCACTATGGCCATTATGAGTTTATAATGGTTCCTTTTAGTTTGAACAATGCCCCTACAATATTCATGAAATTAATGAATAGGGGATTTTATAATTTACTAGATTGGTTTATGTTGGTATTATTGGATGAAATCTTGATTTATTCTTAGATGGAGGAGGAGTGTGAGGAGCACTTATTTCATATTCTATAGTCTTTGAGGAGGCATCAAATTTATGCAAATTTGGTGGTGTTAATTATTTGAATTAGAGGCCTAGTACTTGAGTCATATTTTATATGGAAATGGTATCTTATTAAACCCATTGAAGACTAGATACATCATGGAGTAGCTAACACCCACAAGTGTTACAAGGTTAGGTGTTTTATAGGGTTAGCTAGTTACTATCAAATATTTTTTGAGGGTTTCTTCAAGATAATGCATCCTATCACTTACCTTCAATATAAAAGGAAGAAGTTTGAGTGGATTGATAAATTTAAGAGGGAATTTGAGACCCTTAAGGAGTGTCTCACTAGTGCTCACATCTTATTAGTACCTAATATGACATTGGAATTTGTGGTTTGTATTGATTCATTGTTGGATAGTATAAGCACAATACTTATGTAGGAGGGTCAAGTGATCATGTATGAATCATGAAAAATAAAGACCCTAAGTTTAACTACCCTATGAATGACTTAGAGCTTGCAATACTTTCTCCTTGGCCATTATTTTAAGCTTCATTCAGATCATTGTAGTTTAGAGTATATATTCACATAGCCAAAATTGAATTCTTTACATAGCTATTGGATGGAGTTATTTTGTGAGTATGAATTTGCTGTGCATTACATAAAAGGCAAGGAGAATGTGGTGGTAGATGAATTGAATAGGTGACATAAGATTATGCCCATGACTATAAGTATAGATTTTAGGAATCACATTTTATAGAATTTTCCCAAGGATAATTTGTATTGTGAGGTTTATCAAGAGATACAATCACAAAGAGGCCTTAAGGTAAAGTATTCATGATATGATTTACAGGTAGATGGGATATTGCACCATAAAAAACATATCTACCTAGTAGCTTATCATATAGCCTTGTCACCTATCCCTTCGTGCATCCATAATATGTTTCATGTTTCTATTTTGTGGTGATATGTTCACAATGTGTCTCATGTGTTGGATTGGGATGATTCATAGGTTGATTCAAACAAGAAATTAGCACTAGAGCCCATTCACATCTTGGATTGTTAGGCATCCCCCCTTTGAGAATGAGATATGGACTGCGTGGTTGCAACTACATCACATAGTCCATATCCCATCCACCAACATGCCAATTACCCATAGACTTAGAAGCCCATTTTTACAGAGAATCCGTAACATTGTTCTACTCACTCGAGATATGGACAAAGGAAACCAATTCCAAAGAATTACTAAGTTGATGAATCTAGTGAGCCACCAAATCCAACCAATTCACCCCTCCCAAAAGCTCTTATTCAACATAGATACTAGGATATGAGAATTTGACTCACAAATGACCTTGTGCCATCCAAGAGCACACCTATTTTCTAAAGGAATAAGGATAGAAAGAGTCTCCATAATATTATTACTTTGGTGTCCCTAAAATATGGAAAAGAAAAGGATAGTCCCCAAACCGTCCCTCCAAAAATATTTGACCCCAACCTACCCAAGATTACCCTTGGAGGAGCCATCAGTGTTTATCTTCAAGACACTAGAGGCAGTGACCATCTTACTTCCTGCTAGATTTTCCTATTGGAGGGCCTCCTTCCTCTAGTGAAATCCTTCCTTGATCCATCTCCAAGTAAATCCAAACCCTACATAACCACCAAATCACTAGACTCTAGAGGGATATCCACCTCACACCTAGCCCAGATAGTTTCCTAAACCATTCTAATAGGAGGTATCCCCAAAGTCCTCCAAAATTCGACCATAGACGAACATGCACACATGTCTATCTCTAAACCTCCCACCAAAGGTTCCAAATAATATTATAAAATATGAACTAAAATTAAAAATGTGATAAATATTCCTCACTACTACCACATAAAACATAATAGATAACCCCTAAAAACCCCTCTTTTAAAGATGATCCCAAGTGAGACACTTGTTACAAGAAACTAACCAAAGTAAAAAGTTGCATTTAGGCCAAGAAAACTTATTCCACACATAATTCCACAAAGTTACATCCTCCCCTCCATATTTCTTCCTATCCAATTCCTAATACCAAGCGGCCACCGAGTAAACGCCCTAGGATTAGGGCTCGAAGCTAGAATACCATTCCTTGATAAATAACTACAAGATTTACGAGATAAAATATGAGATAACTATTCTTAGTCCTCTTTTGAGCCCCCAGATGGCCACACTTGAGAATACTTCCACTTAAACACCTCTACCTGCCCCAAACTCTTTGCATCTTTGAAGTCTTCCACCCGGGTTCAACCAACCTCTAAGAAGTTGATACAAAGATTTTGTAAGTGTAGATACATGGTCATGGCTGGGGAATGACCATCCCAAGAGTAAAACTAGAAGAGGGATTCAAAACCTCTATTATAAATCCAAAAATGATGAAGGGTACTCCCCTTACGAGCTAAACTCACCACAAAACATAGATTTGCACAATAAAAATGCAAGAGTAAAACAAAGCTTTCTTTTATTTCTGAAATGAAATTACATCATTACATGCCATCATATGGGATTCCTGAATACATCATTTGCAAATTTTCCAATATGATCCAAAATATTCTCTAGGCTCTCATGACCTTAAAATCAAGTATCCATGCCCCTAGCTTCTCTCCTGTCACCTATTTCCCCCTTTCTGATGGGCTTTATATTTATCTTCTCAAGCAAGAAATATTTTCCTTCACTTTAACCATGTCGTCCGTCTAGGATTTCTTGTAATCCGATCTTCATTTAATTATTTTACTCGCCTTACATTAGTACTGCCTCAACCACCCAACCAACAATCTGGAATGGTTTCCTTATTGTCTGCTCTATCTTCTCAAACAAGCCATTGATCATCATATTTTCACCTTAATTGCCTCTCTTCAAACCATTGACGCCACTACAACTTATCGGATTGAGATAATTCCATGTCACATCGATATTCACCTTCTCGCTGATCACCATCCTCATCATCATTCATAATTCACAACAAAAATGCGAATTGACCTATCGTCCAATCGCCATCCGCTATTTGTCCATCCACATCATCAATCTCCATCACCATTATATTCCTATTGGTCCCACCAATGTCTTCTCCAAGTCTTCGTTGTGTCGAGGGGACACCAAAACAACTCTCCCTAAAATCTGAAAGTCTCACTAATTAAGTTCCCATCTGGTCATCGAAGGGACTCTAAAACAATTCACTCTGATACAAAAAGGTCTCCTCGATGAAGTATTGTCAAAATATTGTCAAGAATTCTATTTCCATTCCACCGATATCTATGTTGGGAAATTTGCCTCAACTTTCTATTCGACCCATTTGAAGACTTAGGCGTTTTCTCTTTGTTTCAAGCCTTTATCGCCATACCATGGGCCACCTTGTTTGACTATTGGGTGGTGTTATCACCTTACCATGACGGTTTTTTTCTAGACTGGTGATGGCGTAGTGAAGTGGTGGCAGCTTGGTTGACAGTTAACTCCTTACCGCAGAGGTGGCTCGATGGTAGCGAGGCACTGCGATGAGCAACGGGCTGACAAAGCATTTGGCTTATTGCCTTACCGCTGGGTGGTCCATTTAGTGGCAAGGTATCATGGTAAGCGACACAATGGTGGTGAGATGACATAAGATATTTACTGCTGTACTGCAGACGGTGTTCGGTTAAGCCGCAGTGGTGCGGTTGATGATGATAGGTTGGCTGGCGGTTAGCTTTGGTGGTTACCGCCATACTGTGGTTGGTGAGTTGTCTCACCATGGTGCCATGGTAAGACCGTTGACGGTTTGCTTGGTGGTCACCATCCTACCACGGGGTGGCCTGGCGGCCCCCACGGTAGCACTGTTGACCGTTAGTGGTCTGGGCTGGCAGTGTCACCTCCTTACCGCGAAGGTCTGGCGATCTGGGTGCGGTAGCATGGTGGAGCTATGACGGTCAACGTTGGTGCCTACTGCCTTACCATGAAGGCTTGTTCCTTAAGCCGCGGTGATGCGGTTTGACCACTGACAGTTTGTGAGGCGGTTACCGCCATATCGTGAGGTGGGCCTAAATGGGTAGTGGTAGTGTGGTGAAGTGAAGGGTGAGCTCAGTTGAGCTCACCACTTTACCGTGATAGGTGGTGACGAGCTTGACAGTAAAGCTTTATGAGCTTAGACAGGCTTAGAGCTTGGTTGATCTAGTTGGACTAGACTGATAGAGTGACCAACGAATGGATGGTGGACATGTGGCTCAACTCAACAAGTTGATTGGCTAAAAGCCAAAAGCAGTTATTGCTGCCGACTCAGGGTGGTGAACAGGAACCTGATTAAGGAAAGGAGTTATTGCTTGGGTGGCTCGAGAAAAAGGAGATCTGTGCAGATCGGTTGCTTGCTCAAATTGTCAGAGTAGCATGAATTATGGCCAGTGTTCGATGGAGTCATTGATGGTGATCTATGACTTGAGAAGTTGAATTTATTTGACTGAGGATGAGCTGTGGACAATCAGAGAGATGTACGAAGTGTTCAAGCAGTATGCTAAGGCATGGAAACTACAAACACTCTATCTCTTGGATCTAAAGATGTGAATCTGCTGTGAGACCGAGTGGCTATGTTGGCCAAGAGGCTGGCTGTGACAGTCTGTTATGAGGAGCTGAAGGGAATCTATGTAGTAATGACATATGGATGTCATTGGAACTACATGAAGGTTTTGTTTTTGTTGCCTACTTGTATTCTCCTATTGGACAAGATGTAACACTCCTGGAAGAGCATAGCTTTGTATTTTTGTATTGTAATCCTTTTACTGAATAATACAATCTGAGCTGAGTGTTTTGGAGGGTGGGGTTTTTTACCGAAAAGGGTTTTCCCCATGTATATTTGTGTTTCAATATTGCTTTTTCTTTCATGGTTAGCTTCTTGTGTTGAATCTGTCTTTTGTTTGCATTCACTTTTCTCAGAGGATCAATGGGGGATACTCTGTGCCTACTTTTGCTTTATGGTATAGTTGTTTTGTGTCTTTGTTGTGATTTTGAATTGAAATCACTAAGACACTTCTGTCTTAGATTTCTATCTTGATGACATATCAGACTCTTTATCCCTAAAAAGTGGTATCAGAGCTAGTTGGAGGAGGTCGAGGCTTGATAATACCAACCATTGGTATCAAAGTCTTCTCCTGGTTGCTGAAGTTCTGAGTTTTCTCTTGTGCTGATTTCTTAGCCTGGCAAGCTTGAGGAAATCTGGAGAAATCGGTTGGTGATTGATCCTTTGATGAGTGGAAGTGTGTGCTTCTTTGATTCGACACACTATTTGGAAGATGCTGGAGATGACTGGAGTTGGTCATGTTGTGGCAACATGGTCTGAGGCTCCTGGTTCGCAACAAAGGTTCTTGATGCAAAGGGCATGAGGTGTGTTCATGGTTGTGTTGCAGCAAAGCGTGGTATTCATATTGGGTGTCTATGTGAGAGGCTCCTTGGCAGTATGGAATTGCTTGTGTTGATGATTAGCTATGGAGAGTTGTGCTTGTGCTGGGTGTTTTGACTTAGCACTGAAGGTGTTTTTCTCTGCTGTCCTGATTGCATGGTGGCTATGAAGTGACCTTGGTGGTCTGCAACTTTTGGATAGCCTAGTTCTCCCTTTTTCCTATGCATGACTATGGTGTTTGAATTGGTCTGAAATGGACTTGTTGTTCCTGTGTGCCTTTGTCTTGCACTTGCATGGTTTCAGATTCATGTCTTTGGCTTTGGAGGTTTTTGGTAGATTTTCCTAAAAAGTATATCATGCATATTCTTGTTTTTTCATTGTTCTGGCTAATTGTGATGGTTGTGTGTAGACTCCTGAGTCATCCAGATGAGCATTGAATATGGAGATGCATGGGTGTTTTGGAAACACTATGGTTTTGTAGGTTTTACACGGTCAAGGAAAAAAATATGGTTTGTGGAGCTACCGTTCAACTATTTTCTAGACCTTGGCTTCTGGGGTGTGACTAGATGAGAAAGTTTGTAGTTCGACATGTTTTGAGGAGGTGTGATGTCTTCTCTGCATGGGAGTGTTGGTATGTGTTTTTCATTCAACATTCTTGTGGTGTTTTCTTTGATGGTTTCCTAGACTATGGTGCTTGAGCTGTGGACGTGACTGGAAAATCAAATCTATTGCTGATCTGGTGTTTGAGTCTTTTGTGTCTGCCTTGGCCGTTCTCTTTGATGATCTCAGTTTTGCAGTTTCCAGTGCGATGATAGATTTGTAGGTTTACATTTGGTTGCATCCACGAGTTGTGCATTGTTGTGGGATGTCCTTACCTACATGTTTGTTGTGAGACAACTCGGAAGTGGACTGTCTATATCCATGAGGTTGTAATTGTGTAGTACATATATGTTAGTTGACCTTGTCTGTGGTCACTTGTGCATTGGCGTGGCTATTTTGAGATGAGAGGAGGAATGGCATTTGAGTACCTGAATAGTTAGTGATGGGGATCTGAAGCATGTGGATCATGATGTCATGGAGAGTTGGATACACTGGCTAGTGTAAGATTTTGACAGTGATGGGGTGGTCGGTCATGGTGCTTGGAGAGCTCGGTGTCACTGTTCAGTGGGAGCTTTAGCAGTGACTGTGGATTCATTAGTTGCTGGTGAATGATCTTCTTTGGTGTTGTAAAAGAGTTTTTTCATATCTGCATGGTCACTATTTGAAGATGTACAACATCTTGGAGCCATGGAGGACCTTGGTAGTCTTTGGCTAAGATGCTAGTGGTGCTTGATAGGCGATGTTGGTTTAGAGTTTGTTTTCTTTATATCATGGTATACTCTTGCTTGTTCATTAGATTTTTGGCATGTTGCTTTGCTCTTGAGACCATGGATAGTTCACTTGAAGAATGGTATCTCCTAAGGGAGATGTGTAGATGATGGTGTCATGATAAGTTCCTGTTCAACTGGTTTGGAGCTTTGACAATGGTATGGTGTTTCTTTATGTTTTGAGTACTTTGGTCATATGCTAGTGGACTTCATGATAAGTGAAAAATTGCAGATTGGAGTCAACATGAGATGACAGGTTGCTTGTGCTCATGGATGCATGGAGAATAAGGTGAGGCTGAAATTCTTTTGAGAATGTTGCTGTTTCAGCTGAGAGTCTGAGAAGCCTGCACCTTGGGTGAATGCGAATTCAACAAAGACCTTGAAGGAGAATGCTCTTGGGTAAGTCATGGTGACTTGTACATCCTAGAGGAGCATGTTTTCTTCTCTCCTTGGTCTGCTCGGCAGTGTTCCTGTGAAAGGTATTTTCCCATTATACTTTTCAAGTTTGTTATGCTTTATCTTGAGTTGCTGTTTTAAGATTCTAGAGGATTCATAATGGAAGATGGACATCATGGTTGATCTCCTTGTGCTTTTGAGGACTAATAGGAGATGTGTATGGGTTAGTTTGATCTTCTTGATGCTTACATCCATGGTATTGTTAAGAATTTTCCTTTGGAATGTGAAGAAGATCATACTTGTCATAATTGGCATATAGAAGTGTTTGTAGAAGGGCATGTTTTGATTTGTTGTTTCTCTCTAATCTGGTCTTTTCTTCTTGAATGTTCTTGAATTAAGATTTAAGATGTATTTGTGGAGCCATGGTGGTCTTTTGTGGTCATGTGCTATTACTTCAATGATGATGCGTAGGTTTCGGTGACCTCTTTCTTTAGTCAGATTTGGAGGACCTTGGAAGAATGGTAGAAGGTTGTTGAGAGAAATATTTCTTGCAGCAGGTGGTTGCAGGTTGTGCAGATCAGAGTTGGTGTCCCTTGTATCTACATGGTTACTTCTTCTATTTGCAGGGTTTGGTGGACTTGGTGTGCCTGGATATTTTGTGATGTTATTTTATTTGCACTCATTTGGATAGTGCCCTTGTAGTGGGAGTACCTGGACATGTTTTAGTTTGTTGACTGGTTGACACAGGGTGCTTGTTTGCTGCTGAGATGGGTGGTTTTATGATGGCATGAGTCTACTATTGGTTGTCATATCTTGGAGGTATGGGTGGTTGGATGGATTAGCATGAGCTACGTGTGCTATTTTTCACTTGCGTGGGTTGTGATCAATTGGATGAGGGAAATCCTTTTCTTGTGGTTACTGTTCTAGCTGATGGTGTTCTTGTTCTAGAGAATTGAGGTCTGTGTCCTATTTCCTGTGCTTGCGTGGTGCCTTGATGTTTGCTGTTATTTTTCCTTTTATTGCCTAAAGGGTCTTTTGCTTGCATTTTTGAGACTGGTGCTGTTTTTTCCTTGGCTTGTTCCTTTTCCTGGGTTGGATGTTTGGAGCAGTTGCCTGAGATGGTGGAAATTTTGAATATCGATTGCAATGGTCTTGGTTGGAGCATGAGAGCATGTTTTGGCCCTTGTTTAGGTTTTGGAGGATGCTTGAAAGTCTTTGGCAAGTGGAAGATTGTTAGGAAATTTGCCTCAACTTTCTAGTCGACCCATTTGAAGACTTAGGCGTTTTCTCTTTGTTTTAGGCCTTTACTGCCATACCGTGGGCCACCTTGTTCGACTGTTGGGTGGTGTTATCACCTTACCGTGGTGGTCTTGTTCTAGACTAGCGGTGGCTTGGTGAAGTGGTGGCGGCTTGGTTGATAGTTACCTCCTTACCGTGGAGGTGGCTCGATGGTGGCGAGGCAATGCGGTGAGCAGCGGGTTAACAAAGCATTGGATTATCGCCTTACCATTGGGTGGTCCGTTCGGTGGCAAGGTATCATGGTAAGCGACATAGTGGTGGCAAGCTGGTAGAATATGTTTACCGTTGTACCTTGGGAAGCATTTGGTTAAGCCGTGGTGGTGTGGTTGACGATGACAGGTTGGATGGCGGTTAGCGTTGGCGGTTACCGCCATACCATGGGCGGTGATTTGTCTCACCATGGTGCCATGGTAAGACCGTTGATGGTCTGCCTGGAAGTCACCACCCTACCAAGGGTTGGCCTAGCAGCCCTTGCGGTAGCACGGTTGACCGTTAGTGATCTGGGCTGGCGGTGTCACCACCTTAGCGCGAAGGTTTGGCGGTCTGGGTGTGGTAGCATGCTGGAGCTATGACGGTCAGTGGTGGTGCCTACCGCCTTACCGTGAAGGCTTTTTCCTTAAGCCGCGGTGATGCAGTTTGACCACTGATGGTCTATGAGGCGGTTATCACCATATCGTGAGGTGGGCTTGAACGGGTAGTGGTAGTTGGGTGAAGTGACCGAGCTCACAGCTTTACCGCGATAGGTGGTGACGAGCTCGGCAGTAACATGATATGAGCTTAGACGGGCTTGGAGCTCGGTTGACCGAGTTGGACTAGACTAACATAGTGACCAATGAATGGATGGTGGACACATGGCTTGGCTCAGCAGGTTGATTGGCTAAAAGCCAAAAGTAGTTATTGCTGCTGACTCAGAGTGGTGAACAGGAACTCGATTAAGGCAAGGAGTTATTGCCTGGGTGGCTCGAGAAAAAGGAGATCTATGCTGATCAATTGCTTGCTCAAATGGTCAGAGTAGCGTGAATTATGGCCAATGTTCGGTGGAGTCATTGACGGTGATGTATGACTTGAGAAGTTGAATACATTTGACTGAGGATGAGCCGTGGACAATCAAAGAGACGTGCAGAGTGTTCAAGCGGTATGCTAAGGCATGGAAACTGCGAACACTCTATCTCTTGGATCTGAAGATGTGAACCTGCTATGAAACCGAGTGGTTGTGCTGGCCAAGAGGCTGGCTATGATAGTCTGTTATGAGGAGCTGAAGGGAATCTATGTAGTAATGACATATGGATGTCATTGGAACTACATGAAGGTTCTAGTTTTGTTGCCTACCTGTATTCTCCTATTGGAGAAGATGTAACACTCCTAAAAGAGCATAGATTTGTATTTTTGTATTGTAATCCTTTTACTAAATAATACAATCTGAGCTGAGTGTTTTGGAGGGTGGGGTTTTTTACCGGAAAGGGTTTTCCCCACGTATATCTATGTGTCAATATTGCTTTGTCTTTCATGGCTATCTTCTTGTGTTGAATCTATCTTTTTTTTGCATTCACTTCTCTTAGAGGATCAATGGGGGATACTCTGTGCCTACTTTCGCTTTATGGCATAGTTGTTTTGTGTATTTTTTGTGATTTTGAATTGAAATCACTAAGAAACTGCTGTCTTAGATGTCTATCTTGATGAAAGACTAGAATCCTTATCCCCAACAATCTATATATCCCTACAATGAATAACCTCCATGTCAAACCCACTCACTCATACATTGCCACCTATTAGTCATGACATCACCATTCTTTGTCATCATAACTTAGCTTGGTCCCACTCTATCGAAATGTTGAAGAGACTCAAATATAACTCTCACCGATCTCCCAAAGTCTCACCAAAAAATCCCTTGTCTAACGTCATTGAAATCCATAAGACATCCTGGCAATACTCGCCCTTCTCTTTGATTTAGAATGTAGAAGGGACTCATCAAGTCATCTTGCCGATATATGCATCTCCCTTCTATGAGAACCCTACATGATTGTTTACTACTGTCACCTTTGCTATCACCATGTCAGAGAGACAAGAAACCATGTCCCTTTGAAATCTCCATATCTTGCTGATGAACCAGTTCATGAAAACATAGATTATAGAGAGTTAGAGTTCAACCTCCCTTCATACCGTCTACCATCTTCTGAGTAAAGCGTAAGTGTTACCTTTGACTTGCAAAGCTCAAAACTCATCCTTGCCATATTCTATTCTTTTCAGGTGTCAAAGTTTCACCATGCCTCATACATTCCTTTATGATTTAAGTAAGCCTTATCACTAAATCCCACTATCCACCTATTCACATCATAGAGTAAGTCACCAGCCTGAAGTCTGAAACTAGACCAACCTGATCCAAAAATGACTAACCCTTTTTGCATTTCATCTTTGGCATGCGATAATCTGCAAACCCAATGCGTGAAGCCTAAATTTCTGCACATCTTCAAGACATAACTCCATTCTCCTACTCAACAAACTCTATCCAGCTTAGCCCTTATTTTGAAATAAACAACACTTTTATTTTTGGTTGATGCAAGATTTCTCTCACACCCTGGATGCTCCTGCATTAGAGACCCATGGTAGGAAATAAATGTTTCATGAGTGTGACTCACAATTTTTTTTAGATATGATTCTCATTCATAATCCATCTTTCCACCTTATTCATCTGATCCCTCTTTCTCAACTATCTCTGTAACTTGATGTCTCTACCATATTTCATTCTTCCTCTCTTTCACCCTCTTTTCACATAATTTATCTCCCACTAGCATACATTATGAAAATTTAAAAAATTCATAAATATCAATTTCTTCTTCTGTAGAAGGATAATGAGATTCATGCATTACCTCATTCTTTGTTATTGCTGCAATCATTTGTTCATCATCACCCTTGGTTTCAACACTGTGTTCCTTTTTCCCCATGCCTTCTAAAAGACATTTTTGAGCCACAATCACTTCCTCTTCTGCATTCACATCAATGTTAGCAGTATAATCAAAGGACCCATCCTTTTCTCCCTATAAGAAATTATCAGTCATACCAATCTCCTTATCACATAAAAATTCATCAATTGGTGCCAAGGCAAGATCACCAAACAACCCAACTTTCTTCCCCGCTTTTCCTTCCTTATTTTCAGCTGTAGTGTTTTCATCCACAAAGACACTTATTGCTGCAACATCTTCTTCTACATTACTCTTATCATACTTAGACAAATAAGTTTCAATAAAAATTTCATAGAAGTCATAATTTACCTTTTTATTCCCCATCGGAACCTTCACTGTACCTATCTTGGGTGTAGCCCACACTCATGCAACTTCATCACTCTCGCATTCTTTGTTACAACAACATTCATCAACATCAAGATCTACTCGAGTCTTCTTCTCTGCTACAACTTCAATCTTGTCTTCAACATGATATGTCACTTTTTGTAAGCCCTTAGAAGGACATATTGTGGTTACACAATTCACCTCATTTTCCTTGATTGCAATGCCCTCAAGTTGATCTATTTCTGCAACAAAATTTCCCATTGCTACATGCTAATCCTCATTGGAACATACACCAAAATCTGGGTGAACCTCATCACCTTATGTTGCAGCTTTCACTATTGAAATTCTTCCTTAATTATCACTCTTCATGTCATTCCAACACAAACCAAATTTGGTTTTAACCTCACCAAAATCTGAAAAAAATTTAACCTTCCCATACCTAGCCATTCCATTCATATTATGCAAACCAAAATTTTCTATGCATTCATAAGATGCAAGTTTTACCTCTTCTTTAGCTACCACCACTTGGGTTTCATATTCTTCAAGGTCCTCCATTGCTCTCCATATTTTTATGGGTGCTACCACCTTTGTATCTTCATCCTTCATGTTTTCCAATAGACATCCCTCAACTTCAGGCTCAAGTTCCTCAATTTGTTTGCACTCATCCTCTTCCTTGGTGTCACATGCATGACATTCTATTGCAACCTCTTTCTTTCCTATAGTCAAAACATAATTAGAAAGATAAAATTTACCTTTAGTTATTTTCTTCTTTTATTTCCTAATCTCAAGTCCTCCAATTCATTTATTTGCTGCTTCAACTCTATCATTTATCTTTCTCGAAATCTCTTTATGATTTCCTCTAGTCTAGGAATCCTTGGAACCCACAGTACAACAAAAAAAATAATTAGCACCTAAAATAGAGCCATATTTTAGTGAATTTGAGTTCATGAATTGGGCTCTTCTACTGGCACAAAACTTGGTGCCAAATGGTATTTTAATTTTGCACCAGATTAAGCGCCGGATTTAGCACTGACTTTTGAAGCTTCCAGTTTGGCTTCCGATTTTGCTTCTGGTTTTGCTTCTTGTGTTGCTTCCAGGTTTTCTTCCAGTTTTTCTTCTAGTGTTGCTTCTAGTTTTGCTTCTTGTATTGCTTCTAGGTTTGATTCCATTATTTCTTCTAGGTTTGATTCCAGTGTTGCTTCCAGGTTTGCTTCCAATGTTTCTTCTAGGTTTTCTTCCAGTTTTGCTTCCGATTTTGCTTCTAGGTTTGCTTCCGGTTTTGCTTCCAGTTTGGCTTCCGATTTTGCTTCTGGTTTTTCTTCTTGTGTTGCTTCTAGGTTTGATTCTAGTTTTTCTTCTTGTGTTGCTTCCAGGTTTTCTTCTAGTTTTACTTTTTGTATTGCTTCCAGGTTTGCTTCTAGTTTTGTTTCTAGGTTTTCTTCCAGGATTGCTTCCAAGTTTTCTTCTAGGTTTTCTTCCAAGTTTTCTTCTAGTGTTGCTTCGAGGTTTGCTTCTAGTTTTGCTTCCGGTTTTTCTTAAAGGTTTGCTTCCGGTTTGGCTTCCAATTTTGCTTCCAGGTTTTCTTCTAGTTTTTCTTCTAGGTTTTCTTTTGGTTTGGCTTCAAATTTTGCTTCGATTTTTGCTTCTAAAATAGCTTCCATTATTACTTCTTTGTTTGCTACCTGAATTGCTTTTGTTTTTGCTTCCTAGATAACACCAAGTTTTACTTCCAAGATTGCTTCTAGTTTGCTTCTAGTTTGGCTTCCATTGTTTCTTCCTTTTTTGCTTCTAAAAATGCTTCTTGTTTTGCTTCCATTTATTAATTTAATATGTTTTATTTCAATTTAATTAGTTAAATATATCATGCCTCTTAAATAACTCATATGATTATAGAGTAATTTAACTATTTAACTCATATGATTAAATAACAAGATAATTATTATAACATGATCATCATCTATAATTAAAACAAGTGAGTCAAATATCTATAATTTAATTGAATTTGACAACATCCATCTTGAGCAGTGAATTAAAACCATCATACGTAATAAATTTCCATCCAAAAATCAGTGACCACTTTCAATATATATATATTGACAAGTCAATATTAATAATATCATCATCATATATAACTAAAACAAGTGAAAGTCAAATATGAAAGTAGATCAATAACATGTCAAAATGATACATGTCCAACAGTCGACATAAGTCAAAATTATACATGTACAAATGATATAAGTAAAAATGATAAATTATGTAACTCAAAATGATATATACAAGTCAAGATGATACATGTCCAAATGATACAGGTGAAAATGATACATGTCAAAATGATACAACTCAATAATATGGTATAACATGCCATGAAAATGATACATATGAATATAGTAAACATGAAAAGAGGCATCATAATGATATATCAAAAATGATCCATGATGCAGTCTATATGATCATGAATGTCATTGGATACCACCAACAACTACCTCATTAACATCATCACCATCGTGATCATCATCATTGGCCTTGGTGTTTTCTATATCTACGTCATCATCATCCTATACCATATTGTGATCTATACTAGAACCGACATATTTTGGATCTATATCATGAGGATCATCTTGATCTTCTGGAAGACCCATGTTCTACAAAAAAACATTTAAAATTAAAAATTATTATTTATTTCATACAATAATTTATTTTTCTATTATATATCTAATATTAAAACATATGAAATGAAACCATAATCATATTACATAATATCAAAGTGCACATACCATAATGACATTTCAAACAATTTACAGCTAATATGTCATTCCAATGATGTAAAACATGCAACAATTCTAATAAATGTTAGTAAAATATGCCAACATTTGGTGGAAGAGGAAGAAAGATGAGTGGAACTTTGGAGGCCCACCATAATGGATTTCAATATGCAACCATGAGAGCAGAAGAGAGAGCTGATATCAATAATCAAAATATTAAGAATGCATCCCTCCAACCAATAGAGAAGGGGATGACTACTTTGATTCATTTTCATTTGCATAACCATATCATGGTGTGAACCAAGAAGACAAGGATGTCTAGTTTTATGTGGAGGTAATGGATGTGGTCCAAACTTTAGGAGGGGAAAGAAGGTCAATGTATGATCTTGATGAAATTGAGGGAGAAAAACAAGAGAGGGATAGGAAAAATAAAATCAATGCAAAGTTTCAAGGATTTTTCAAGCGAGTAATAGAGCTATGGGAGCAACCTCATCTAAAATATTTTGAACTATAGTTTGATATACCATTTAGAGAGCTTGGTTTTCATGGAGTTCCTTTCAAAGCATCTTCTTTTATTGTTCCTACGGTAAACTATTTGGTAGAGTTGGTGGAATTACCTTTCTTAGTAATCACTATTAGTGAGATTGAGATTGTTAACCTTGAGAGAGTAGGACTTGGGAAAAATGAATTTGATATGGCTATTATTTTCAAAGACTTCAAGTAAGATGTACTCCACATTGATGCCATTCCTTAATCTTCACTTGATGACATCAAGGAATGGCTGAACTTCATGGATATAAAGTATTATGAAAGCATAATGAACTTGACCTGGCGGCCAATTTTGAAGACTATTATTGATGATCCAGATAAATTTATTGAAGGTGGTGGTTGGGAATTTTTGAATATGGAAGCTAGTGATAAGAGCTAGGAAGACCATGCCAATAAATACAAATTGAATGATGGATTGTGACCTCAAGTTAAAGGGAAAGCATAACGTATATTTGGATGATACAATTTGATAGGTTCATTATTTTGATATGATTTTTCTGTTATATATCTAATATTACAACATATGAAATGAAACCATAATCATATTACATCATATCAAAGTGCACATATCATAATAAAATTTCAAAACAGTTATAGCTAATATGTCATTCCAATGATGTAAAACATGCAACAATTCTAATAAACATTAGTAAAATATGCCAGCATTTGGTGGAAGAGGAAGAAAGATGATTGGAACTCTGGAGGTCCACCATAATGGATTTTAGTATTCAACCATGAGAGAAGAAGATATATATAATATCATGTATCAAAACATTAAGAATGCATTCTTCCAGCCAGCGAAGAAGGAGATGATTACTTTGCTTCATTTTCATTTACATACCATACCATGGTGTGAACCAAGAAGACCAAGGATGTCCAATTTTATGTGGAGGTAATAGATGTGATCCAATATTTAGGAGGAGCAAGAAGGTCAATGTATGATCTTGATGAAATTGAGGAAGAACATCAAGAGAGGGACATGAAAAATAAAATCAATGTAGAGTTTCAAGGATTTGTCAAGCGAGTAGCAGAGCTATGGGAGCAACCTCATCTAAAATATTTTAAAATAGAGTTTGATATACCATTTAGAGAGTTTGGTTTTCATGGAGTTCATTTCAAAGCGTCCGATTTTATTGTTCCTATGGTAAACTATTTGGTAGAGTTGGTGGAATTACCTTTCTTAGTAATCACTATTACTGAGATTGAGATTGTCAACCTTGAGAGAGTAGGACTTGGGAAAAATGAATTTGATATGGATATTGTTTTCAAAGACTTCAAGTGGGATGTACTCCGCATTGACGCCATTCCTCAATCTACACTTGATGGCATCAAGGAATGGCTGAACTCCATGGATATAAAGTACTATGAAAGCAAAATGAACTTGAACTGGCGACCAATTTTGAAGACTATTACCGATGATCCAGATAAATTTATTGAAGATGGTGGTTGGGAATTTTTGAATATGGAAGCTATTGATCAAAGCTAGTAAGACCATTTGAATAAATACAACAACTTGAATGATGGATTGTGACCTCAAGTTAAAGACAAAGCATAACGTATATTTGGATGATACAATTTGATAGGTTCATTATTTTGATATCATTTTTCTGTTATATATATAATATTAAAACATATGAAATGAAACCATAATCATATTATATCATATCAAAGTACACATACCATAATAAAATTTCAAAAAAGTTACAGCTAATATGTCATTCCAAAGATGTAAAACATGCAAAAATTCTAATAAACGTTAGTAAAATAGGCCAACATTTGGTGGAAGAGGAAGAAAGATGACTGGAACTCTGGAGGCCCACCATAATGGATTTTGGTATTCAACCATGAGAGTAGAAGAGAGAGCTGATATCATGCATCAAAACATTAAGAATGTGTTCTTCCAGCCAGCTGAGAAGGGGATGATTACTTTGCTTCATTTTCATTTGCATAACCATATCATGGTGTGAACCAAGAAGACCAAGGATGTCTAGTTTTATGTGGAGGTAATGGATGTTGTCCAAAATTTAGGAGGGGCAAGAAGGTCAATGTATGATCTTGATGAAATTGAGGAAGAACAATAAGAGAGGGATAGGAAAAATAAAATCAATGCAAAGTTTTAAGGATTTTTCAAGTGAGTAATAGAGCTATGGGAGTAGCCTCATCTAAAATATTTTGAGCTAGAGTTTGATATACCACTTAGAGAGCTTGGATTTCATGGAGTTCCTTTCAAAGCGTCTACTTTTATTGTTCCTACGGTAAACTATTTGGTAGAGTTGGTGGAATTACCTTTCTTAGTAATCACTATTAGTGAGATTGAGATTGTTAACCTTGAGAGAGTAGGATTTGGGAAAAAGGAATTTGATATGGATATTGTTTTCAAAGACTTCAAGTAGGATGTATTCCGCATTGATTCTATTCCTTAATATTCACTTGATGGCATCAAGGAATGGTTGAACTTCATGGATATAAAGTATTATGAAAGTAGAAGGAACTTGAACTGGCGTCCAATTTTGAAGACTATTACTGATGATCCAGATAAATTTATTGAAGATGGTGGTTGGGAATTTTTGAATATGGAAGCTAGTGATTAGAGCTAGGAAGACCATGCCAATAATACAACTTGAATGATAGATTGTGACCTCAAGTTAAAGACAAAGCATAATGTATATTTGGATGATAAAATTTGATAGGTTCATTATTTTGATATGATTTTTCTGTTATATATGTAATATTACAACATATGAAACAAAACCATAATCATATTACATCATATAAAAGTACACATACCATAATAAAATTTCAAAAAATTTATAGCTAATATGTCATACCAATGATGTAAAACATGCAACAATTCTAATAAATGTTAGTAAAATATGCTAACGTTTGGTGGAAGAGGAATAAAGATGACTGGAACTCTGGAGGCCCACAATAATGGATTTCAGTATTCAATCATGAGAGAAAAAGAGAGAGCTGATATCATGTATCAAAATATTAAAAATGCATTCTTCCAGCCAGCGGAGAAGGAGATGATTACTTTGCTTCATTTTCATTTGCATAACCATATCATGGTGTGAACCAAGAAGACCAAGGATGTCCAATTTTATGTGGAGGTAATGGATATGGTCCAAAATTTAGGAGGGGCAAGAAGGTCAATGTATGATCTTGATGATATTGAGGAAGAACAAGAGAGGGATAGGAAAAATAAAATCAATGTAGAGTTTCAAGGATTTGTCAAGCGAGTAACAGAGCTATGGGAGCAACCTCATCTAAAATATTTTGACCTAGAGTTTGATATACTATTTAGAGAGCTTGGTTTTCATGGAGTTCCTTTCAAAGTGTCTGATTTTATTGTTCCTACGATAAACTATTTGATAGAGTTGGTGGAATTACCTTTCTTAGTAATCACTATTAGTGAGATTGAGATTGTTAACCTTGAGAGAGTAGGACTTGGGAAAAATGAATTTGATATGGCTATTGTTTTCAAAGACTTCAAGCGGGATGTACTCCACATTGATTCCATTCCTCAATATTTGCTTGATGGAATCAAGGAATGGTTGAACTCCATGGATATAAAGTATTATGAAGGCAAAATGAACTTGAACTGGAGGCCAATTTTGAAGACTATTAGTGATGATCCAGATAAATCTATTGAAGATGGTGGTTGGGAATTTTTGAATATGGAAGCTAGTGATTAGAGCTAAGGAAGACCATGCCAATAAATTCAACTTTAATAATGGACAATAATAAACCCATATCTTAGTGTGTGCATGAATTTCATAAGGTTTTCATGAAGGATGGTAGGATATGCCTCAATAGAAGATAGTCATATAGTTTTTCTTATTTAAGTAGCTATGAATGTTTGGGTAGTGAAGACAAATGGTTTATGACAAGAAGAGAAAAAATGACATAAATGAGGGTTTTGAGATTAGAAACAATGACAAATGATTAAAGATGAATAAGTACCTTATCAAAGTGAAAGAAGAACAACACTGTTAAGAAAAGACAATGGGAAAAAGGAATAGTACAATCTTCAAAGTAAGGGTATGTCATGGACAACATATTACAATGGTAGATCATACAAGCTTTTTGAACCTAGGACTGGTATTAATGATGGGTTTTAGGGGAAACATCAAGGGTTCCACACAAGACACATGGTATACAATGCATGCAACAAATTGAACAACAAAAAAGTAGAGAAAATATTCAATGGGCAACCATGAGATGCAAAGTTGCAAGGAGAATTCCAGTGGTGTTTCTTGTCTTCATGAGGAGATCATGCCATGCATTGTACATAGCTATGGATGCAATAGTTTCCTAGACCCTTGGAGAGTGCTGGTAGAATCACTTGATATGGATTACTTGAATGATGGAGTTAAAGGTATATCACAACTTAAAGATGCATAAGAATGAAAAATGGTAAAATATACATATGAGGGTAGGTCTATGAAGTGAAAGAACAATCTAGTCAAACTATAATTTTTATGATGATGATACAAAAGACTAGAATCCACATTCATGTCTTATGCCTCGTGTAAGGCTCTGTGGATGCAGTGATAGGGTTCAACAACAAAGGGTGTATAAATATTCCATGATGACAATTAAATGAACAAAGAGAAAGGACTGTCATTACAGAGGTAGAGTACATTGGACTTTCCTTATCAAGACACCATGAAAAGGTAGTAAGCTACATCAAGAGTGAGTATTATACATGATAATGATGCATTCAAAAGATAGTTGGTAAAGAGAATGAATAGGAGATCATTGAAGTACTCACGAGTTAAAATAGTCAAGGGGTTAAACAATCAACTTGATGACACTTATCATCATACAAGTCATAGGTTTGCGTACGAGAAATTATTGCCACAACATAAGAAAATGAATCAAACATCCTTCAAATGACATGAGAAATGGAAGGGAATAAGAAGGAAATCGAGCACTTGAAACATCAAGTGGAATACTAAAAGGATGCAAGGTATGACATAGGTGATTTCATGGAATATGCATTAGAAATAGAAATGGAAGGGCCACCAAAGAAGCACTTTAGAAATCATCCTATGCATCAATAAACAACTCAACATAAGAAATGCAAATCGACATACTAACACAAAAATATCCAACTAAGTTATTGAAAGTCAACTATTGATACCTTGTTCTCCATCCAGATTACAAAATCGGTCCACTTTTTTCTTTGTAACATTTCCTTTTCAAATTTCTTTGGATGGTGGCCATATTTCTCCTCCTGTCAAAACATGGCACATGGACTAGTTAAACTAATTAATATGCAATCATTTTATTTTTCCAAGGAAATACAAAAATATATCATTTAACATATTAAATATACTTACAAATGTACAGATCAAGGCCTGTAAACCTTTTTGGCCACTGTGATGCATGGCACGAAGTTTGTTAAGCCTAGCCTTGGAGGAATTTTCTTGAAACATATACGAATTCAATTTAACTATGCACAACTAAAATTAAAAAATCATTAAATAAATTTGATATAATCTTATGAGAAAATTCTAATACCTGCATACTCTCCTCACCGGACTTCCTTGATGCATCAGACTTCTCATATGATTTTACAAGATCTTTCCATACTTTCACACTTACATCAATTGGCCTTTTTTTGAGCCTTAGCTCAAGAGGAAGTTTTTTTATATTCTTTGTTTGGTTGCACCAAAATCTCTTGCAGTTTTGAGACATTCATAGCTTTAACTTCTTTATAGACCAACCTGTGCCAAATTCAGTCTCCATGTCATGGATAATTGCTCTTTGCAGCTGCATGGGTATCTTTGAGAATGGAAAATTTAGATGGTCTTTGAATTGTTGAAGGCATGATTCCTTCAACCTATTCACAAATGTTTTTCCAAAATCTATCATTCGGACTTCCCCTGAAACCACATCATATTCTATCTTGGTATTGTAGCTACCAATGCAAGATGTAAAACATGGCATGGTGGAAGAAGTCTATGTCCCAAGAGTGGTTGGGACATTGGAAGTCTCTGCTCCCTATTCCACATTCTTAGAGTTTATTGTTATTGCTTTCCTCTTGGATCTTTTGCTCGATCTAAGACAGGTTGGGGAATCAATTGATTCCCTTTGACACAGTTGATTTATTTGCAATGTTTGAGGGGCTTTCATTTTTCTATGTATTTGACAAGCATTTTCAAGTCCACACCATCCAATTTGTTCACTACCTCTACCCCCAATATGGAAGGCAATGCCTCTTTATCTTTGTTAGTCCATGCCCCTATATATATTTTTAAATTAAATTTCTTCTTTTAAATTTAGAAATAAAAAACTAAAAACTAAAAATCAAAGAAACAATGGAAACATTTAAAAATCTATAAATTGACAATGAATTACCTCTTTGTGGCTAGAGTCTGCTCCCTTTGCTCCCTTCCCTCTATTTTTTAAAATTTTGAGGTGACCTAGGTAAATTTTTTTTTCGTCCAGTCTATGGAGGCAAATGAAGTACACACTGCCAGGTGTGTAACAATTTCCCCAACTCACTCATGATGGCCTAATTTATATCACAATTCAAATATACATAGTGAATTCAATAATGACCATGTCGAAAGCCCTAGTTGGTACCAAATCATAAATGATAAACCATTCAAAACCCACACACAAAGGAAATGGAACAAGCTGAAATTCATAATTTCAATACAAAACACAAGACACACCTTGAATCACCATTCAAAAAATAAGTCTATTGAAACCTTCATTGCACATGATAGTGAAATGGCAAGGAATTCATACCTTGATTTGGGAAATCGAGAGTGAAGCAAATAGGTTGCACCCAATGAAAACCCTAGGCTGATGATGAAAGGAATCCACACGCAATACGTGCAAACCCTAGTCTCCAATTCATCAAAATACTCAAAAGTTCTTCAAAATGCAAGTTCCCAAGATGTCACATACAAAATGATGCTCAATTCATCTCTTCCTTCACATGATGTTCTTCAATTCATCTCTTCCTTCAAGTGATGCTCTTTAATTCATCTCTTCCTTTAGGCGACATTCTTCCCTTTTTTCTCCTCTCTTCCTTCGTGCAACGTGACGTTGTTTTTCTTCTCTCACGTGGTGTTTTTCTTCTCTCATCTCGTCCTTCATGCGGGAAGTTTTTATTTTTTGTTTTTCAATCAATAGTTAACGCTGACTTTAGCGCTAACTTTTAGCCCTAAATGTAATAATTTTGGGGATAAAAAGGCAACATAAAGTGCACCTAATTTAGTGCCTAGAAGTGCAAAATGATTTTTTTTGCTTGGAAGTGGGTCTTCATTTGAAGCTAAATTTTAAATGAAGATATTTTTTATTATTTTTTGGAATAAAATAAATATTTTTGTTCAAAGTTTACCTTCAAGAAGAGACATTTACTTATTATTTTATCTAATATAATAATATTAAATAATTTTCACTATTTAATTTTTGTATTTTAAGTAGGATGCATGATATAGAAATAGATAATGATTGTATTTTTGAATAGAGAGAAATTTGAACTACTAGTAGACATGACAACCCAATTTTCATAGAGATTCAAAGGCTTGACATTAAAGGTGAAGGTAGTTTGCATGTTCACCTTCAATATTTATGTTAGATTAATAAAATTATATTATTACTTCGATTAGTTTCATTTTTTCTACAAACTCAATTACCTCGAACTCTAAACCCTAAAATCTAAATGATAGACATGAAAAATATCAAACCCTAAAATATAAACTCTATACCCCAACTATTTACCATATGAAAAATTTTGAGCTAATTTTTTGAATATGCATAATTATTTTTACCTTTATGTATCATTGCTATTATCTTGATTAGGGTTTGGGATTTTTTTGTGTAATCTCTTTGATCCCACTAACCCACCCCTATTTAATGTATTATTGATAAATCATTCATCATGTATTATCATATATATTTGTCTATTGGTTCACAACCGTTATGTGACTATTGTCATATATTACAGGATCCATAGGAGGCCATGGAGAGAGGACATGAACATCGTAGAACTACTAAATCATAGAGAGGAAAGTGAGTGGAAATAGATATGACAACAAAATCTGTAGATACAATAGAGGTAAGAAGAGAAATCCACCTCAACCAAAGGAGGAAGGTGTTTATGAATTCACAAATGCTACAACATAGAGGAGATAAAGTCATTTTTCTGTCCATGAGGCCTCTGAGGTCAAACTTATTGGTTGAAAATACACAGGAATGGTGATTAAATGTAATTCTATGATCAAGGGAAAAGTTTAAAAATTAGAATGGCCAAAACATGATATCAATATGTCAAATATATGACTAAAGTGAGCTTTTGTGCTGGATAGCATATTCATTGAAATGATATAATTGGTGTACTAAACATTATTTACTATGTGTATTATAGGGGCGAGATGAGGCCATGGAAAAAAATTATGTCATATCAAATGAGGACACAATGGATGAAGTGGGACATCAGGTACTCAAATTTTGACTTAACTTAGGAAAAAATGATTTGATGGAATTTTGTGATACACCCATTTTTTTCATAGTATTATTGAAATTTATAATGTATTATCCAATTTTGACATAAATTAATGCATTTTTTTGATTATTTTAGATGGATATTGGAGAAAATGCAGAGCATGAGTGTTCAACTAGAAAAAGAACAAGATATGTACGTGGACGTGGACCTAAAATTGTTAAATTACATAGACGATAGTGGGTGGAAGAGGATATGACAATGGATCCTGCAGACACAATAAATGATTTCACTAAACAAGAGGTTGGTTAGGACTACAGTACATGTGATGAATACTTTAAGAAAATTGTTGTTTGTGGATGTTTTGTATGTCATGGAAAGAAACAATTCAAACGAGCAATTGTACAAAGACATTACATATATATGATGAGCTTCCAATCGGTAGTATGCCTCCTACAATCGATTCAAATCCAATAGGAATTGTGGTAAGGAATTTTAAAATTTGATATAAATAACATGTATACTTCATTTAAACATTATTTTATATTATTTAAATAACTAATTTTTTCTTAATGGATACTTGCAGGATAAAGTTCTTGGTTTAAAGTTTCATGGATCGCTGAATTCCAACCTAGAGGGAAATGATCATTTATCAGATGATACATCTAACAAAAATATGTGCCAATATACCAACTCAAAAGATGAGGAATTGATGAAAACAAGTAATAGAACAAGAACTGGTTTAAAGATGCATAATTTTCTTAGAGATAAGGGGAAGGTGGACTACATACTCTATGAGAATGAATGTGATGGAGATGATGACTTGCCCCTGAGTTTGAGATCAATTTACAAAGAGACATTTGATCATTGACTATATTGTGCTTGGCCTAGTGATCAACAACTACCTAGAGTGTACGACGTGTTTCAATTTTGGGGATACAACTATATGATACGACCCTCCAATATTCATGGAGAGAATATATGCCTCTTTATTGTCCAAAATGTACATGTGGGATATAAACATATAAAACAATTTAGAACAAACCACTAGGAGATTAATTCCATATTATGGTCCATCCTATTACAGTGGTAAATGGAGAAGGCTAGCAGAATATATGCCTAGCATGTCAACATATGGTCTAAATTCGAATATGTATACACACCGTCTCCAATTGGAAAGTGGAAAATAAATGAATAGAGGCCATCTTATGTATATAGATGGATGTGCATACACACACAAAAATATTGCAGGATTTATAAATAGTAGTAAGGGAAGGGACCCTATTGTAAGACCAAATTGTCAATTTGTTGAGGTTATAAATGATAAAGATGGAGAAATGGAAAGAGAGGTTGATAGATTGATAATGGTTAAGGCTATTATGGACCTTACCATTGGGGATGAGTTATTGATTGATTACCCCATCTTAAAATGCACTCCTGCTCGAAAGAAGAGGGAAGAACAAGGTCTCCCTAAGGATGTTCTTAAGGGTAGAAAAAAACAAAGAATAATAAATGAGTGTGGACTGATGTTTTATAAACTATGTTGTCAAAATTATGTTTTATTTAAATTATTGTATAAAAAAGGTAGTCTATAAAATAATGTTCCATTATTCAATTGATGTATATATGTTCATACAATTTATATATATATATATATTTTAAGCCATATTTGATTATATTTCTTTGAAATTGATACATTTATGATTTATCCAATTGTTGCCAAACATTAAATAATTCTTGAATTTTTTGATAGGTAGAAGATGTTTATGAAACATATAGTAATACCCAAGATCCAACTGGGTTATTAAGATTTGGACGGGATGATCCAAACCATCCTTTAAACAATACCATGGTGAAAAGAGAAAGATTGAAGAGAATACTACCAGTTGAGAAATTTGAAGAGCTGATGAGATCCACATATATTGATGACATGCCACCTATCCTTAATGATGATGATGATGATAGTGAAAATGCAGTGCATGAAGAAGGATTGAATGAAATGCTTATAGGTTTATTTGGGGATGGAAACAATGATGACAATAATGAACATATGGTTGACAATAACAATGATAGCAGGGGTAATTACCACCAACGTAATGTTGATGATAACAACCTAAAAGACTCCATCAAGCAAGCATCAAAGACATCCATGTTCAAATCGGGTGCAAGTAGAACCTCAAAATTGGCATGCACATTAATATTATTAGAAATCAAGTCACTGTTTGGTTGTTCAGACAAAGGATTCACTACCCTAATGAAGTGAGTTGAAATCTATTTCTTACTTTGCATTATCAATTGGTGTACATAATTCGTAAACATTTATCAACTTCGTTTATATTTCTTTAAGGGGATTTTAAAACCATACATTGCACATAAACAGTCCTAGTATAGATTGACATATCAAACATGTTCATCATAAGTCAAACATTTAATTGATTTAATATTTGGCAATCTTATAGGGCACTAAAAACTAAAATATTCCATGAAGAGAATGTGTTGCCATCAACTTGCAGAGAGGCGCGTCTATTGTTGGTTGAGTTGGGGATTGAATATAAGAAAATTCATTTATGTAAAAATGATTGCATTTTATACATAGATGAATATCAAAACAAGGTAGAATTCCCTATATGCAAAGAGAAGAGATATCGTATAGATGTACAATGTCCTACAGTTTCAAACAAGGTTTTACATCACATGCCAATTATACCTAGACTTCAACGAATGTTTTGTTGCAAATCACTTCACAATTGATGGACTGGCATGCAAAGAACAAGAGTAAAGATGGATTCATGCGAAATCCAACTGACTCCAAAGCGATGAAACACATAGAGGAAAAATGGCCAAGAAAATTCAAAGATGAACCTTGCAGTATCAGGTTTGGTCTTGCAATTGATGGAGTGTGCCCATTCTCTTTCCTGAGCTCAAATTATAGTGTTTGGCTAGTCATATTGATAGTATAGAATATTCCCCCATGGATGAGTGTTAGAAAGGAGCACCTAATGCTGACTCTCATTATTCTAGGAAAACATCAAGTTAAAAACATAGATGTTTATCTTGCGCCTTTTATTGATGAGATGAAACTGCTATGGAAAGGCATAAGAATGTATGACATATCACATCCTCCATCAAATAGGTCCTTCATGTTGTATGGTGTGCTATGTTAAACTATTCATGATTTACCAAGACTTGGTGTTTGTTCTGGTAAGATGAAATATTTACATAGTTACACTCATAACTTATTTTCATCCCAACTTTCATACTTAGTTTTATACTATTTATTTGATGTTATTAACATTAGTTATTGAATTGTAGGGATTCAAACAAAGGGGATATTTGCATGTCTAAGATGTGCAAAACAATTTCAAGGGCGGTATTCTAAAGATCTACATAAATTTATTTACACAAACAACAGGGTTTTTCTACCAGTAGATCATAGGTTTAGAAATTGCCTGAAGAATCAATTTGATGGAAAAGTTGAAAATAGAGGCCCTCCCATGATTATGGGTCCAGGAGATTGGCTTAAAAAGTATGAAGATGTTGAATTGAAAGCTTGGGAGGATTTTTTTGATCGGGGTGATTCAATTCAAGAACCAGAACAAGTTCTAGTCAATATGCTAGAAGGAATGAAAAGGAAATCCATATTTTATGATCTCCCTTACTGGAAGGATCTATTAATATCTCACCTATTAGATCCTATGCATTTCTTCAAAAATGTCCCAGATTCTATATTTTGACATATATCAGGCAAAGAGAAGGACACCTTGTCTTCGAGGAGAGATATTGCTCTTTCGCGTACCAAATTTGATAGAAAACATTTGTGGCCAAACAGGGAAAATGAAACATATGTAGAAGCTCCATGGATTTTGAAAAAACAAGAGGTAGACCAACTAAAAAATGTCATTCATTCAATAAGGACACCTACTGGTTATGGGTCATCATTGGCTAAATATTTTATAATTGATGGAAATATCACGAGATTTAAAACACATGATTTTCATAATTTAATGAAGGTATTATATATCAACATTTAACATTTTATGGTAACATTGATTAGGCACTAAATTTATTTTGATATTTTGTTGTGTGAGAAAAAAATACTAATGACCTTTTCATAAATGTGTTTGATAGCATATCATGCCATTGGCAATTAGGGGGGATTCCTTTCTTACACTTGACTTAAGGAATGCCATAAGTCGATTGTCAACATTTACAAGGTATGTGGTTATATGAAATGTTCATGTGTGAGAGACATAGAGATATTATATTGCACTTTAATTTATGACTAAAGGTTCATACTAATTTACTATTCTTATATTAGGTGGGTGACCTCCAAGGAGATCCATGAATCTGAAGTGCCAAAGTGGAAGAAGGAAATTGCAGAAATTGTATGTGTATTTGAGAAGGAGCTCCCTACAAGTTTCATGGACCTACAAGTCCATTTACTTATACACCTAGTCGATGACATTGAATTAGCGGGTGTTGTATCAACGAGGTGGATGTTTTTCTTTGAGAGGTATATGAAAAATCTTAAAAGATATGTCCAACAAAAGGCACATCCAAAGGGTTGCATGGTTGAAGGGTATGTATTGAATGAAGCATTTTTCTTCCTGTGTGAATTCCTTGGTAAGGATTTTGAAGATGGCCATGCATCTGGGATGAAGAATGAGCATAAGATATTATTGATGGAGAAAAACCACAATCTAATGGTGTTGAAGTAGAAATTAGTAAGTAAATTCATGATCAATGTGGTTGTTTTTCTTGCAATCATTAATTTACTCTGTAATTTATTTGTCAAATTAACAGCATGACATTTGGAGTTTGAAATAAACATGTTGACATGTAATAGGTGTAGACAAAATTTCTATACTTGACAAGTTCATTATGTACCACATGGAATTTATGAACAAATGGATTGATCTGTATGATAAAAAGAGAAGAAGTGTTAGAAGCAAGGAGATAGTTTAAGAGATCGAACCCAAGGAATACTCCACTTCCCACTCATCTGCTTGGGGAATGGGGCAAATATTGCACACTAGAATGGGTTACTGAACAAATTCAAAATCAAATAGAAGATGAAATCAACATGTCCAGAGGATGTGAAAGAAAGGTACAGTTGGAATTTTACAAAATTTTGTTTCCTTACAATTTTGATAGTATTAACTATTTTAATATTCGTCATTATATTTGTTTTCACTGAAATAAATGGTCTTTCACAGGTGAGGAAATATCCAGCAATGTGGGCATATGGTCGACATTATCATGTAGAAAGTGTAGATGTAAAGAGACAATCCTTCGATTGTGGCATCATGGTTGACTTCAAGCAATCCAGTCGATCAAGCTCAAAATATAAGAATATAATTGAAGGGAATCTACAATATGTTGGGAAAATACAAGAAATTATTGAGTTGGATTACCACTCTTTTAAATGTTGTATTTTTAAGTGTAGATGGTATGAAGCATTTGAGAGGACACGAAGACATGATACCCATAGTGGATTTTTTTCTATAGATTCCTCATCTTCCTACCGGAGGATAAGGAGCCTTATGTTCTACCAATTCATTGTGAGCAGGTATTTCTTTAACTCAAACAAGAAGCGGTAGTGATCATTAATCTATTAATTCATAGCTTATTGTGAATATATACATGTGTTTATTAATCAATAAGAAAATTATAACATACGTCTAATATATGTATGTCGTTCATGTGCAGGTATTTTTCTATGAAGATATTTTGGACCTAAAATGGATATTTGTCATACATTATGATCCAAGATTAAGGCATGTATTTGACGATGCATTAGTGGATACTAAGAAAAAAAATGATGGCCAACAAAATGAGAGAGAGGGATTAGAGAACATCGAAGAAATTGACATCCATGATGATGTTGAAGATGGTTATGTTCAGGCACAAGAAGACAACAATCCTGAGTTAGATGATGTTATGGAATACAACAATATGGATGGTATAGAAAATGATGATCCAAATATATCTGGTAACAATATAGATGGTCTACAGTCAAATTTCAATGATGATGAAGATGATGCAGGTCAAGATGAGGATGATGATAATATTAAATACTTGAAAGAACATTTGAACATTAAAAATGATACACTGGATGAAATTGAAGCAAACAATAATGTTAATGACCAAGACTTCTAAATTTTCAGAATTATTTGCAATCCATGTTTAAAAAAGGATGATTCTTATGGCCTAAACTTTGAAATGCTTCAATAATATTATTTGTGTTGATACAAATTAGCTATTTCAATATCTTAAATTGTTCAATCTTTGGTATGAATTGTTGGCAAAAAAAATTAGGATTACTTGGATGCTTCTTCTATTCATTTTGTATCAACATATATTCGTGAAGACACAAAAGTTAATAAAATATTAATGCATGTAACTCACAATTATTTAAATAAGCAACTTTGTTAACTTTATTATTTTTAAATAGTTTCTATTTTTATGTTGAACATAATTTTGAACATGTAACTGAAAACATCCACGGTAAATGCTTTACTGTATCAACATATTCATTCACATAAGCACAATATTGAGGCTCAATAACTGATATTTATTCAAATATAAGAAAAATATAGAATGATAACATAGTCATGGATAATCTCTAATAATAAGATGTTCTATTTCATTCATAAGCTCAAAAGTTACACTAGCACAATAATAGATAAGCATGAAATTTAACAAAACAATTGAACACCAAAATATATTAGTAATTATGAGCAATCTTCTCCATTGTGTTGTTACAAAATATATACATTTATAGTAGAAGTATTTGATATGATATGGATGGGTGGAATGTGCAATCTATCTTCTTACTAATGCCTACTATAACGAAAATGAAAATGGAATATGATATGATGATCCTCTCAAAATTGGCCTTGGTTTCCTATTTATATAGGAAGCAACAAGCTTCAAGCCTTTTACAAAAAGAGACAACCCTTCAAAACTAATTCTCTTTCACCATAACCCAATCAAAACAATCACACAGTAACATCAAATGTGTCTAGACAGATCATACATATTTGAATAATTTAAGAGAACTACTTTGGAGACAACACAATTTGATTAAAAATGAACATCAACACAAAAATTGAACACTAAAAATAGATATGAAATATAGGTAGTCTTCTCCATTACATTTCTTTAAACAATATGCATTAATAACATAAGTCTTTTGATATGAAATGGATGGAAGGATATGCAATCTACTTGATTTTCCTAATGGTAATGATATATTATAAAATGAGGCTTTGGTTTCCCCTTTTGTATGGGAAGATACAAGCTTCAAGCCTCTTACAAAATGATGTGTCTTTTCATAATTCTTTAACAAATTGTAAAAAAACATGATTAGGAATCTAAACAACTCATAATACTTGCTTTGTTATTCAACGTGGATACCTTGTGACCTCTCTGGATCTGGCAAGGTATATCCTCTCCATGATGAAGTATCAAATTGTCTAGTCCTTCTACTTTGATGACTTCCCCTCTATGCTTAATGTATGTATAGTCTAACTGATAAAAAAATTGGTGGCTGACAGATGATTGATGTACTCTTCTTCAACATGAGTTTCCACATTAGCAATTGTATCTTTCATGTAATATTCCATGTACATTATTTTGTCAAGTTGTTTGTGTGTATTCTGTAGTACCATTTCTTCATCTTTTATCTGTTGTAATGCAAGAGGTAGAAACATGGCTAGCTCATCCTTCCAATCACTTTGTTCTCTATGATTACCAAGGCTATCAAAGAGTGTCGGGGGCTGATCAAAATAACAAAGATCCTCCTTAATTTTGTTGTGATACCTATTATGTGACTCCAACAGCTTATTCTATGCCTATAGTACTTGGTCCTTCATAGCCTTCTCATTGACAAGCTCCTCTTTCTTTTCTATCATTTGTTGTTGGAATCTCTGGTTTTGTAAGAGAGCTGAGTGTGCTCATTTAAATAATTCCCAATATTCATCAACAAAATCCATCATCATGTTGAATCTTACCTTGAATATTTCAAATAAAACATCGTACTTGGTGGTATTTATTTTTATTTATAGTTCATTACATTTCTTTTGAGCTTTCTCATGGTAGCGTTTCCAATAGACGACATCTGCCATTGCATCCAATACCCTCTTATCATTTTCTACCCATGGGGAATATAGTTTTGATGAAGATAAGGAGGATATCCTGTCTCTGTGACTAGCCACTTCTTTCTCAATTTGTGCCTTATTGAACTTTTCCCTTACTAATTTCTCAATTTGTGCCTTATTGAACTTTTCCACGTTTATGTTTAATGCTACTGTCTTAATGGAATTAGTATCCCCCACCCTGTGGAATAAAAGGTGTCCAAACAATTAGCTTGGATTATTGATAATAACATGTCTTTTTTCTTGAGGATACAATGCCCAAATCAGTAAGGTGGCCTCATCCAGATTGTACCTTGAGCATGAATACATTTTTCATTGGCTTCTTTAGTTAGGTGCATTGTTTTATCTCCTCTTTTTTTGAAGCTATCAAACACTATGGAAGAGCTAATGTCCCATCCTAGTAAGAGTAAAACCCTAGCCTCTTGAAGCAGTTGTCTTCCTCTTTCGGGGGTGATAAAATCTAACTCCTTATCTACCTCCTTTCTTAGTTCCTTTAAGGAAGTTTACTCTTGTTCAAGAGTGATATCTTTCATTCTCTTTCTCAACATTCTGCCTATATGTTCATAAAAAAATGACTTAAACTCTAGAGTTTTAACAAAATCATTGTCAAAGATAAACTCCTGTCTAGCCCTGACCCTCACATCATTAGAGAGTTCATTTGATGGTTCAAATTTGACTATGCTATGTTCCCGGAGTGGCTCATATTGTGTGACCATAGGTGCACTTATTTTCTCAACTTCATTATCTTCTATATCACTATCCTCTTCATCCCCTTCCTCACCCATGGAAATATTTTCACATTCTTTAGTTATTTCCTTCAAGGTTTGATTTAGGTGAGAATCATCCATGTTTTCGCTTTCTTTCTGCTTAATTTGGTCACAAAGATATTTCCTATTTTCCCTGGATTCAACAATCTGATCTTTCAATGTCTGAATGAATTTCTCAGCATCCCTCAGATTTGCTTTCAATTCTCGAACTTTTGCTTTAGACTAATCAAGGTTATCAAGTGCCACCAAAAGCTAGTGCTGAAGACTACTAGAGTCCATCACATTCCAAGATCCACCTCAAGCTGCTAAATTTTTTTTAGAGGAACCAGATGCTCTAATACCAATTGTTGGACTGAAGGGAACACTGAGAGGGGTGGGGTGAATTAGTGTTCTGCAAATCTGAACTTTATTAATCTGATAATTAAACCGTTTCAACATTAAACCAAAGAAAGATGCAAAGACACAAAGTAATCATCCACAACACCATAAAACAAGGATTTTTACGTGGAAACCCTATTAGGGGAAAAACCGAGGTGGAGGTTAATCAATAATTTGAGTACTCAAATATATTTTTTTACAAAAGGGAATGCACTTGCATTCAAACACACTGCCTAGAGCTCAATACTCAATATAAAGTCTCATTTCCTTACAAAAATTTAGATTAAAACCATTTGAAGGGTTGAGCTGAAGTAGTAGAATCTACTTATGCCAAGTTACAGTTCCGATTAGGCTCATGGATCAGATTCTGGACCTTCTGTTTGATTCTACTCTTTACTCTACCCTTCTCTGCAATTCACAACACAAATCCATGCACAGATGAATTTGCACCACTATCCTTCTGATTTTCGCATTACACACTCATATAATTTTCATACTACACATTTTCTCTTCTAAAATGATACTACTCATCTCATATATGTATCCACTATCAAGGATTTGATCATTCATATGTCGACTTACATAAAGCATAAAATACTTTTCAACTTTCGACTAAATTCATGACTAATTCTTTATGCGTATCCTCCAAAGTCGGTTAAGACATAGAGAGGACCCAAATAAAAATATTTGAGCACAAAAACATTTAACCAATCACCCCTTAGATATTCGCAACTACTATATTCGACAAGTTAGCCTTCTAGCATAGATAACCAAAAAAATTAATGCACCGGATCTCCTAGATCACGCACTAGTGAGTGCACATCAATATGCTTATCAGATAAGGTAATACAAAAATCAACAAACCTTCCTCTGAGATCCACAACTCAAAATAATAGTTCGGTGAGGTATTCAAATCAACATCTTTGGCTTTAATCAGATGCCCTATTCTTCATTCTGTTCTACCAGTATGAGCCAGTACTATATTGTAGACCAAATGAGTGAATTTAGGTTGCCATCAATGACAACACTAGAAGCCATATGCCAAAAATATCCCCCTTTGGCATTGATGGCAACACTTAGTGAAAAATTACTAAGTGTCAGAATCAATATGAGTACGCTGCCAAAACTTCAAAATTCCAAAACATAGCTCCCCCTTAGATTGATGGGGCATTTTTCACTGCATTCTCTCCCCCTTTGACATCAATGAAAAAACTATTCCAAAAATACAAAACATATGTTGCTTTCTCTCCCCTTTTTCAAAAATGACCAAAACTTCAAAATTGATTCAAAACTTTGAAAAAGAACAACTGCAACTTAGAAAATTATTTTGTGATTCTCCTTCATCTCCGGAAGGAATTTCTTCCAGGAATCTATTGCAATCCCAATGATTATAATCATGTTGTTATTTTTAGATGTCCTGTTGACAATCTCAGTGAGGGATTCCAGAATTGTAATCACATCCTCTAATTTTTCGCATTTCCTCAGTATCTCAACCATCTGCTCCAATCTACATTCAGTTAGGTCCTTCACTTTCCAAAAAGTGTCCACAAGTGTGTTTTTAGTGAGCTAAACTTTTGTGTGCTCAAATTGGAGTTCTTGAATTCTTTTCTTGTTTTTACCATCCTGATCCTGAAATATATCCAAATTTTTTCCAATCCCATTCAACTCTGTTTCAATCTGCTCCAACTTCTCTTTGTATTTACCAACTGCATGAGGCCAACAAATGCAATAGTTATAGATGTTATTAGCTGCACTTATGAATTTCCTTAGCTCATTCATTTTATTTTTCAATTTGGTAAGAGATAGCTTGGACCGCCCCTTCAAATGTGAGATAACTTCACCTTCTTCTTTGTCTTGAGATTCAGAGTTTATTTATTTCTTTTATGCATTCAATCATTTCTTCAGGTAAGATATTCTACAAATTCTCCAATTTGATATGATTGTGTACAACATGAGCACTCGAAACACTTAGAATCATATCCTGATCATATGATGGTCTGATAGACCATAACTGATTTTTTTTTGCATTCAACCTTCCTTGTGAAAGCTACTGAAGCTTCTCCTTTGTCAGGTCATCTTCTTCCTCACTTGCTTCTGAAATTTCCTTTTTTGGTTATGATTCGGTTGATTCCAATTCTTTTTCCTGTATGTCCTCAGTTTCTTCATCGGATTCTTCATCTAGTATATCCATAATTTATTGTTCCTTTCCTTTTCCTTTGGTTCTGAGAATCTTGCATTCCAGAGGAGTACAAGCACCGGTTTCTTTTTCTCTTTTCTTCTTTTTCTCCATGCCATCGAAAGAGGAACCAAATTCAAGTGCTCTTACCGGAAGAGAAACACCAACTAAACCAAAATTTCCTAGCAAAATCTTAAAGAAATTTTCAAATTCTTGATCATAGTTAGCCAAATTCTTAGAGTGTGTGTATATTTTTTTGCACACTAGTTCATTTATTTTCCACACCACATTGTTATTCATCGGTAAATAGTTCAAAAAATACATTACCAAACATATGACCAGAGTACCAAACCTTCCATTATCATTTTGTGTGAGATGTAGATTGCACCAACCAAAGTTGCTCCTTCTCTGTTCCTGAAAAAGACTTTATATGATATTCCATGTGCAATGTACTTTATAACAGGGTTCTTGATTGTCGAGATTATCAGTGCCCTTTGATCTCCAATTATTTCGGTTAGGGTTTCAACTTCTTTATTCTAGATTTCTTTCTTTCTTGGTATATCCACAACTTTAGATAATCCAATTAAATTTCCAATTACTTCCTTCAAAATGATGTAGGGTTTGTCTAGAATTAGGGTGTCATCATTCAATCTGCTCAAAATGAATTTAACGAGTTCCACGTTCTTGAAGTACGAAAAATCATTCCAAATATCCAAATTCTTGTGCTTGGCTTTTCTTAACCACTTCAATTCATTGGGTAAGAATAAATTTCTGCCCTAATATTTCACTATTGTATTCATCCAAATTGATTTGTTGCATTCTTCCTTTCATTTTTTTTGTTTATCAACCGCACACCAAATTATATGGAAATTCTGAAAACAACTGAAATACCTGATGTGTTTCAAGATTCATCACCGAATTAACTTCACTTCTATGAAATTCTGCTACTGAGTGTTCTCCTTCTTATCTTCTTTGATGCAAAATGAAAAATGAGAGTTTCAACTTGTCTTTTATAGCTCGCACACTTGTAATAAATGGTTTTGCCCTAGGTTTCTTGAATACTCTATTTTCTCAGACAATGAGAGAAAAATTCTTTCGCAGACCTATGATTTCTTAAAATTTCTTGTGAATGTTTTCCAAAACCTCTGCATATCATTGATACACCTTTTCAATCATCCTTCTCATTCTGGTACTAGCTACGGATAGGGAAAAAGAGATTTTCTTGAAAAAATCCCCCTAGGCCAGTGGCCTGAGATCAATTTCCGGAAGAATTACCGGAAGCAGGTTCTGGAGTAGAGCCATTTCCAACATCAGATTCATTCTTCCTTACCCATGTCTTCTTCATTTGATCTCTTATTTCATCCACAATCATTTTTCCTTTTTCTTTATCATTTTTCTGTGTATTTATGTCTTTGTATATCATACCTCTTTTACCCACATTTCTGTTTGTACAGAATCTTGCAATATGACCGTATCTGTTGCAATTGTAACACACAATATTTACTTGTCCAAACCAATCATTCCATTGATTTCTTCTTGATCTGCATTGATTAGAAATATGACCAATTCTTCCATAGTTATAACATTCAACATTTCTTTTAGAGTAGTTTGACATAGTTCTACATTTAATTGATTTATGACCAAACTTTTTGCAATTGAAACACTGACCAGAGAATGATGGATTACTTGATGTAATTTTACTTCTACACTGAGCAGCCATATGAACAAATTTATTGCAAGCATAATAGTATCGATCAAAATTTTGAGCATTAGGTTGTCTTACTAGATACCTTCCATCTTTGTTCATCTGATTTCCTTACCTAAAATTATTTTGTCCAAATCCAAAACTTTCTCCTTTCTCATATCCAATACCTCACTTATATTTAGCATTCTTTTGTCCCCGAGTCATCTCATCAAGCTTAACATAAATAATCTTAAAATTCTCCTTGTATTCATTTGCAGTAGCAAGTTCATCCCTGCGAATAACAATCTATTTTTTAAGTTCTTCTTCATTGTTTCTCGATTGTTGCAATTCACTTTCTAATTGAATGAATTCTCCATTTTCTCTTTTACATTCATCAAATATTTCTTTTAAGGACTGGGAAAGACTCTCCTCATTCTTCTTTCTTTCTTCAATTTCCTTAGTTAGCTTCATCACCATAGATTCCATTTCATGCTTTAGGGTAGCATTGTTTCTAGCAAGATTTTCACATTCTTCAGTTATTTCCTTCAAGGTTTGATTTAGGTGAGCATCATCCATGTTTTCTCTTTCTTTCTGCTTAATCTAGTCATAAATATCTTTCCTCTTTTCCATGGATTTAACAATCTGATCTTTCAATGTATGAATGAATTTCTCAGCATCCCTAAGATTTTCTTTCAATTCTCGAACTTCTACTTTAGACTGATCAAGGTCATCAAGTGCCACCAAAACCTACTGCTAAAGACTAGGAGATTCCATCACATTCCAAGATCCACCTCAAGCTTCTAAACTTCTTCAAAGGAATCGAATGCTCTGATACCAATTGTTGGACTCAAGGGAACATTGAGAGGGGGGGGGGGGGTGAATCAGTATTCTACAAATTTGAACTTTATTAATCTGATAATTAAACCATTTCAACATTAAACCAAAGAAAGTTGCAAACACACAAAGTAATCATCCACAACACCATACCACAAGGATTTTTACATGGAAACCTTGTTAGGGGAAAAACCATGGTGGAGGTTAATCCACAATTTGAGTACTCAAATATAATTTTTTACAAAAGGGAATGCACTTGCATTCAGGAACACTGCCTAGAGCTCACTACTCAATATTAAGGCTCACTGCCTTACAAAAATTTAGATTAAAACCATCTGAAGGGTTGAACTGAAGTAGTAGCATCTACTTATGCCAAGTTATAGTTTCAGTTAGGCTCATGGATCAGATTCTGGACCTTCTGTCTGATTCTGCTCTTTGCTTTGCTTTGCTCTGCTCTTCTCTTCTCTGCAATTCGCAACACAAATCCATGCAAAAATGAGTTCACACCACTATCCTTCTAATTTTTTCATCACACACTCATATAATTCACATAATACACATTCAATATTCTAAAATGATACTACCAATCTCATATATATACCCGCTATCAAGGATTTGATCATTCATATTTCGGCTTACATAAAGCATAAAATACTTTTCAACTGCTGGCTAAATCCACCACTAATTATTTATGCATATCCTCCAAAGTCGGTTAAGACAAAGAGAGGACCAAAATAAAAATATTCAAGCATATTTTTTTTTAACCAATCACTCCTTATATATCCACAACTACTATATTCGACAAGTCGGCCTTCTAGCATAGATAACCAAAAAAATTAATGCACTAGATCTCCTAGATCGCACACCAATGAGTGCACATCAATATGCTTCTTGAATAAGGTAATACAAAAATAAAAAAAACCTTCCTCTGAGATCCACAACTCAAAATAATAGTCCGGTGAGGTATTCAGATCAACATATTTTCCTTTAATCTGATGTCATGTTCTTCATTCTGTTATGTCGGTATGAGCTAGTACTAGATTGTAGACTGGATGAGTGAATTTAGGTTGCCATCAATGCCAACACTAGAAGCCATATTCCAACAAGATCCTTCTCTTTTGGTCTCAAAAACCTTTGTATTTCAAGAGACAAGTTATAATCACATCGATGCCCTAACAACTTTAGCAATGGTTTCACAAAATACTCCTCAAAGTATAGATAATGGGATCTCCCATATCTGCTATCCCATATTGATGTCCACAACTGAATTGGTTTGTAATTTCCATATTCATCTAAATCCCTTATCCTCAATTCTTCTCCCCAAAACCCTCTAGCTTGTCTTTAATATAAGAGCAAGTGCATAAACAAGGAGTAATGTTTAAAATTAATGCAATCACTGTTGTTTTTAATCCTCTTCAATCCCTGGTTTAAAACATTGGCTAGGTAACTAGCATACTCAAATGGTCTGGTGTATCTACTTTGTACATCTACTACCAAGACCATTGGAGAAATTGACATGAGAGGTGGAACCTCCACTCCCAATACTTTTCCAACAGTGTGATATGTATATTGAAAATATTCTTCAAATAACTCTTCATGAAAGGGAGGGTTTCCGTTACTGGAAAACATTTTGAGCTGATTTCCTTCCTCCCGAGGCCTGTGTAGTGGTAGTTTCCATCTATTATAAATAGTGTCCATGTGATGATATTCTGTCAAAAGGTCTTTCACTGTGAATGGAAAATTCATGGAGCAGTCTAATTGGAAAACAATGGAGATGAAGTCTTTGTATACAATGATAATTTCAAACCCATCATGTGAGTGGTTAGTTCATTGTTTAGGGTCATATCTAGTAGCTAGTACCTTAATCAACTCTATATTGATGAACACATTAGGTACAACCACTTCCCCTAGGCTCAATCTCCATGGATTGCAAACAAGTTGGAACCTATACTATTTTCTATAATAATACATGAACAACTCATATCCTCTCTTTGGTGTCCATACATCCCCTAAATTTTTTTGTTTATCCCACAATCTGTCCATGGAAGGGTTTGATTGTGCACTTCTCTTAGGTCTCAGCCCTGACCCAAGAAATTGGTCAATCGAGTCTTGGTTCAAGAGTCTAGCTTCTATTTTTTGTTTTTTAGTCTTTGGTGTTCTTGAGCTTCCTTCCATTGTCCAAAAATCTAGCGTCTTTTTGTAATTCTTTTACTTTGAAATAAATTTCTCAGCTGGGTTTCATATACTTATTTGTGTTGTGCTTGCTTCCTTTGGCCTTGAACTATGCAACAATGACGTACTTCCAACTTTTTTACTCTATTCCTACCTTCCAAAAGCTTTTCTAATTCTCAATGATGGAAATGTGGTTGATTTGAGGTATACTTTGTTCAACTCTGGTTCATATATGTCCTACTTGCTCTTAATCTTGTCATCAGGGAGAAAATTGAATTTTAATATCTCAATGATATCTTCGAGATGTCACATCAGTTGAAAATAATCATCATCATTGCATCAAAGGGACTATGGTTTCACTTCTGCCGATATCCACTTTTATCATTGATGAACTCATGTGTTGTTATCTTTCCTTTAGGGCATCAGTGAGGCACCAGATCATGGCTCCCCGATATACTTTAGTTTCTCCGATATCCTTCCTTGGCTATATTTGATTATTCATGGTATGAATTTTCTCTTTATGAATTATCAGATTATCGGGGGAACCACTATTCACATTCCACCAATAGGTACCATTCCTCCTGATACCTTTTTCCCTTGACTTGTATAATTGTTGAATCGGGGGAACCAAGTTTTTGTTAGTCTAAAAGCCCCATGTTCCCTTGATACACTTCTCACTGCATGCTTGTTATTAAACATCTTTATTGTGTAATACATTGGTTCATCAATGGGACATAGTGTCACTTCTCCCGGATATGTTGTGGTGTTACAAATGTTTTTTTCTCGAGCTATCGAGGGAACAATAATGTATGCTCTAATGATTTGTGTTAATCACTCTGATGAATCCATCTTAGTAACACCTGAGTGATCGACGGATGTGGTAGTACGAGTTATGAAATGGATCTTGTCCCTCAATTTTTTACATTTCAAGTCAATCATAAAATTAGAGGCAATAGATCTTTTGATGTGGGTGGAATGTGGATGAAAATGAAGATTGGTGGATGCTGAGGCAAGATTTTTTATCCCTAACACAATCCATCGTTAAAAAAGGATGATTCTTATGGCCTAAACTTTGAAATGCTTCAGTAATATTAGTGTCGATACAAATTACCTATTGCAATATCCTTAAATTTTTCAATCTTTAAGGTTTAAGGTTTGAGGGTTTAATGGTTTATTAATTGGTAACTAAGTGATAGTGTTTGGCCAATAGTCTGAGAAATTTTCTTTGTTTAAGATTATCTAGAGGAATAAATGGGTATATACAAAAGGAATGCTGGTGACAGTATGGATCTTGTCACACAAATTGTTGCATTTCATGTTAAATAGAATGAAAAGATTAGGTTGAAGTTCGATTAGGGTATAGGTTTGAGGGTATATGGTTGAACGATTAGGTTGAGGTTCCAATGTATAGGGTAGAGGGTATAGGGGTTGAGGGTTTAGGGTTTAGGGTTTAAGGGTTGAGGGTTCAAAATTGAGGGTTGAGGGATGTTTAATGTATAGGGACATAGAGGGTAGAGGGTAGAGGGTTTAAGGGTTGGGGGTGTAAGGTTGAGGGTAGAGGATTGAGGGTATAGGGGTTGAGGGATTAGGGTTAATTAAGGGTTGATCGTAGAGGGCAGAATAGGGTTGAGGCCGGTTTAAGGGTTGAGGGATTAAGGGTTGAGGGTTGAGGGATTAGGGTAGATAATTTACTTGGGTTTAGGGGTTTAAGGGTTAATGAGGGTGGAGGGTAGAGGGTAGAGGCCGATTTAAGGGTTTACGGGCTGAGGGTTGAGGGACATTGAGGGTTTAGGGTTGAGGGATTAGGTTAGAGAGAGAGGGATGGATGTGTTGGGAAAGATCGGGGGTCATCTTAGAATGAAACATCTAAGAACAATAGTGCCTTAGTGACTTTATTTTCTTCAAATCACCTCAAGGACACAAACTACTATGCCATAAAGCATAAATAGGCACAATGATTTCCCACATTTACCCTTATGAGAAAAGTACATGCAAACTAAGCCAGATTCAACACCATATACAAATTAAAAACTATAGAATGAATAAGCATGAAAGAAAAACATATGAACGCACAGATTTACGTGGGGAAAACCCTTTCAGGTAAAAAACCCCACCCTCCAAAAGATCAAGCCATTGTATTATTCAACAAAAAAGAAGTTACAATACAATCTCAAGCTCATGGCCTTTACAAGAGTTACATCTTGTTCATCTGGAGAATACAAGCAACAACATAGATCTGAAACCTTGCACTATTACAATGCCCTCACACAACATACAATGAAGATTCATTTCATCTCACTAGCCCACATGCACAACCAGCCTTTCAGCCGACACAACCTCACGGCCTCTCAGGTTCACATCTTCTCAGTTATGTGTCTCAATGTTCACGATTACAACGCTCTTTGCATACCGCTCGAACACACACACTCTGATCGATCAGATTTTACATCTTGATCAACCTCATCTCTCTTACCAATCCAACCAACAACCATCAAGGTATTTAATTACCCCACCAAAAATCTTCCACCATTCTCTAATAACACCACCCTGCAACATGCATCGAGCCGCCCAACATTGAATTGGATTACAGAGACATACCAGAACTGCACTCTGTCAACCCCACAATTAATCACTACCAAAGAATAAATCTTTTGACCAATCGACGTTGATTTACAATATTGATGTAAAATGAATGAATAATATCGTGCCACGTTTTGTAACGCTATTTGTCCACCGCTTTGACTGAAACACCAAACAGTCAGTTCGGTTCAATTGCCACAACAAACCAACTGTCGAAAACTACCTAGGTGACCAAATGACCTCTATGCATTTTCCCTTCATATACCGCTTTCCATGGCTAGGACGCACCAAGACACACGTACACAACTAGTGCAATTTCAGGGAATCAAAAAAGAATCCACAATATTCCCAATAAGTTTCCCCAAAATAATGACACATGTTTGAAGTTGAAACACCCCGCATGAGTCACTCGGGACCCACCACATGAGGCACGAGACTAGAGAACACCATTGATCAAGCCGCCAAGTGTCAACCACTCAGGCAATTCTGCTCGCTTCACAAAATTCTGTCGATACTCACCACAACTAAGTGTGAAATAAAATGAGTGTCGTTGGATTAATCTCATCGCAACTGTAGATCAAGATCACCTTTAACAAGCATCGATCCATTGGTTTAGCCTGGTGAAGAGTTCCACTGATGACCCCAAGTCACATCGATGGAAACAAACCACCAACACTGAGCACTCATCTTGACACAACAAGTTACATCGACCAAGCGCTTCGATCAGACTTGTATCTTCATCGAGAGTTAGGAGACTTGTGCCGATTGCTCATATTACACTGATGAATGGGTCAATGAGATTGAGGTACATATTTCCAACATGATGGAGCGAGAGATTTAGGGAGAAGTGAGATAGAGAGAAGGAGAGAAGAGGAGGGAGGGACAAAGATATATGAGGGTTGAGGATCCAATGTATAGGGTAGAGGGTTGAGAATTAAGGGTATAGAGTTGAGGACCTATAGGTTTGATGGTTTAGGGTATTGGGTTGAGGGTATTATGGTTGAGGGATTAGGGTTGAGGGTAGAGGGTAGAAGGTTTAAGGGTTTGGGGTTGATGGTTAAGGGTTGAGGGTAGATCATTTAGGGTATAGGTTTGAGGGTATATGGTTGAAGGATTAAGGTTGAGGGTCCAATGTATAGGGTAGAGGGTATAGGGGTTGAGGGTTTAGGGTTTAAGGTTGAGGGTTTAAGGTTGAGGGTTGAGGGATTAGGGTTGAGGGTATAGGGGTTGGAGGTTTAGGGGTTAAGGTTGAGGGATTAGGGTTGAGGGTTGAGGGATCTTTTGATGCAAGTGAAATGTAGGCAAGCAATTAAAGGCCAATTAATATTGGGGAAGGATTTTTTGTTCTAACACCCATAATACCCACTAGATTAGAACAATTAGGTGCTCAATTAGGCACTCAATTAGGTGCTAAATTAGATGCTAAAGTAGGCTCTAAAGTGGGCACTAAATTAGGTGTTAAATTAGTTGGTAATTTAGGTGCTAAACTAGGCACTAATTATGGCACTAATTTAGGTGCTAATTTGTGCCTAAATTAGCACCTACTTGTTCTGATCAACGTAAAAAATGCCAAAAATAGTGCCATCATGTTAAATAGCACCGACATTTTCAAAAAATTAGAGAAAAATACATTAAAATAGTGGGTGGAAGCAAAAAATAGAGCAAAAAAGGGAGCTAATCACAAGGATTTTTTGTACTGCCATCTAATAACAAAATTCATTTTCTCCTTTCTCTTTTCTGCTTTCAAGGCCTCACAAAGTCATACTAACACAAATATTCAACCCCCAGGTTTCATAAATGTAAACTGCCTCATGTTCGACAATCTATTTACAACCACAAGAACCTTAGTTCATTTCTAAGTTACAAGTACTCCTTGCAATAATATCTCACTCACACAACTATCCTCTACCCAAAAAATACTCTAGAAGATGCTACCTTTACCCACCTTTTTCTCAGTGGAGGAACTCTACATCTTCTACCGAACTTTATTTTTGCTAGAGGATAGTAGTCACAGACCCTCTTTCATGACTGCAACAAACATGCTTTCCCACATCTCTCTCTCTTGTAGCTTCACTGTGTCCCTCATCACCACTCTTCACCTTCAGATGTTGGTGCATAATTTTCACTCTCAAGATATTATGGCTCTGATACCATTGATGAAGGGTACTCCCCTTACGAGATAAACTCACCAAAACAACATATATTTTCACAACAGAAATACAAGAGTAAAACAAAGATTTTATTTTTATTTTTGAAATGACATTACATCATTACATGCCATCATATGGGATTCATAAATACATCATTTTAAAATCTACCAATCAAAGACAAACTCTACTCTAGGCTCTCATGACCTTACAATCAAGTCTCCAAGCCCCTAGCTTCTCTCTTGCTACTTACTTCCCCCATTTTTGATTGGCTTTATATCTTTTCATATTTATCTTCTCTAATAAGAAATATTTTCCTTCGTTGTAACCACATCGGCCATCTAAGGTTTCCTATAATCTAATCTTCATTTAGTTCTTTTACTTGCCTTGCCTTAGTACCACCTCTGTCACCCAACCAACAATCTAGAATGGTTTCCTCATTTTTTTCTCTATCTTCTCAAACTCGCCATTGATCATCATCTTCATGTCTTAATCACCTCTCTTTGAACCATCGAAAATACTACAACTTATCAGACTGAGGCAACTCCATATCACACTGATATTCACCTTCTCATTGATCGCCATCCTTGTCATCATTCACAATTCACAACAACAATGTGAATTGACCCATCATCTAATCACCATCCACCATTTGTTCATCCACATCATCGATATCCATCAGCGTTACCTTCCTATCAATCCCACCAAATTCTTCACCAAGTGTTTGTTGTGTGAAGGGGACACCAAAACAACTCTCCCCAAAATATGGAAGTCTCACCAATTAAACTCCCATCGGGTCATCGAAGGGAATCTAAAACAATTCGCTTTGATACAAAAAGGTCTCCTTGATGAAGCATTGTCAAAATATTTTTAATACTTTTATTTTCATTCCACTGATATCCAAATATCCTTATGATGAAGAACCTCCACTTGAACCCCGCTCAATCATACATCACCACCTGTTAGTCATTACATCACTGTTCTTTGTCATCATCACTTAGCCTAGTCCCACTTTATCGACATGCCAAAGAAACTCAAACATAACTCTCACTGATCTCCCAAAGTATCACTAAAAATCTCTTGTCTGACATCATCGGACTCCATAAGATGTCCCATCCATATACACCCTTCTCTTTGATTCAAAATGTCGAAGTGACTCATCAACTCATCCTGTCGATATATGTATCTCCCTTTGATGAGAACTCTATGTGACCATTTACTATCGTTACCTTCATTATCACCATGTCAGAGAGACAAGAAACCACGTCCCTAAAAAATCCCCATATCCCACCGATGAACCAGCTCACTGAAAAATAGATCATCGAGAGTCAGAGTTTGACCTCCCCTCGCACCATCTACCATCTTTTGAGTAAAGCGTAAGTGTTATCTCTGACTTGCAAAGCCCAAAACACATCCTTGCCATCTTCTATTCTTTTCGGGTGTCAGAGTTCCACCATGCCTCATACATTCCTTCACGATTTAAGTAAGCCTTATCACTGAATGCAACTGTCCACCTATTCACATCATGGAGTAAGCCACTAGCCCGAATTCTGAAACTAGATCAGCCTGATCCGAAAATGACTAACTCTTTCTACATTTATTCTTTGGCATGCGATAAGCTGCAAACCCGATGCCCAAAGCCTAAACTTCTACACATCTTAAAGATATAACTCCATTCTCCTACTCAAAAAACTCTAGCCAGCTTAGCCCTTTTAAAAAAAAAGAAGGGGTAAATTTTTTATTCAAACAAAACTAAAGTACAAAGCAAAGGCCAGAGGTCCACCAGACCAAGACAACCACCAGAACAACCACTACCAACATTACATATTCTTGTCTTCCACTAATAACCTCTCTAGGGTCCCAAGATAATCAGAAGGTAACTCCTCCCTTCCACTAATATCCAAGCCATCCACATTCTCAGAGGCCCACTTTGCCAAAGAATCAACCACTTTGTTCCATTCTCTAGGGATATGACAAAAGGAGACAAAAACCAAGGGACTGCATAGACTCAAAATCTGTCTGACCACAGAGGCTAATTGCCAATTAACATCATCCAAACTCTGGTTGTTCAACATATCCACAACAATCTGAGAATCAGACTCACAAATGATCCTCCTTCAGCCTAAAGAGCATCCACACTCAACTGCAATCTTAATAGCAAGGGCCTCCATTAGATTATTAGAGTGCTGACCTTTGTAAATAGAGAAGATAAAAACTGCACCACCATCATTACCTCTACCAATACCCCCAACACCAACATGACCAGGGTTCCCACGGGAAGACCCATCAGTATTAATCTTTAGGACCCCCACTGGGGGAGGCATCCACCTCCCATCCCAATAGACCCGTTGCCTGACATGACGAGGGCTTCTACTAGCAATGCTTCCCCTTCTACTATCTCCCAGGCTCAAATTTCGTAGAATATCAAGATCCCCAGGACCAGTATTTTCAGACATATCACACTTAGTAGAAATAGTCTCCTAAAGCCTACTAATGATCAACTTCCACAATTGGAAACTTCCCAATTTGGAGCCAAAAAAAACTCTACGGTTCCTCTCCAGCCAAAGGTTCCAGAGAATGAAAATAGGCCCAACAGACCAGGCCACCTATAGGAAAGAAGTCTTCGCTGGAGGCCTGCCCAAACTCTCCCAAAACTCAATTAGGGAGGTAGCATGAATACAACCATGATGCCAAGCCTCCCACCATCTATGCCATATTTCTCTCAAAAAAGGGTAGAGAAAGAACAAGTGGGAGGTACATTCCTCACTGTGCAAACAAAGGAAGAAAATAGAAGGTCCCTGAAAGCCTCGCTTGCAAATAATTTCCCAAGTGAGGCACTTCTTTTGAGCAACCAACCATAAGAAGAAATTGCATTTGGGCCAAGAAAATTTGTCCCAAACCTTCTTCCACCAGTGCACCTCAGTCAGACCATGTAACTTCCTATCAAGCATAGCATAGCCTTGAGCCACAGTAAATTTACCTTTTGGACTAGGGCTCCAAGCCAAAATGTCCCTCTCATTGAGGGAGCTGCAGAGCCTGCCCTCCAAAACTCTAGTAAGAGCAGCACGATCCTCATCAGAACCACCCATGGGCCACTCCAGTGGGTCCTTCTAGCATGCCACCACTGCCTGACCAATACGCTTGACTATTTTAAAATGCTCAACCTTAATCCAACCAGCTTTAGAAAAAATATGGCAAAGAGGTAGAAGCTGAGGGAAGCTAGAAAGAATGGGAGGGTGGCCATCCCAAGAGTCCTGCCAAAAAAGAGCATTAGAGCCTCTATTATAGATCCAGAAGAGACCCTCCTTAATCAGCTGAGCTCCCTTCTTAAGGGTATCCCAAATGCAAGAACCTTTACCCAGCAAAGCCAATCGTGACACATCAAGGCTATCAGCACAAGGAAGATACTTGTGGGCGAGAATCTTGGCCCAATCCTGATCTTGCTTGTTGTACCACCTCTAGTATAACTTGGTAGCCAAGGTCATGACAACAAAAGCCATAGACCTAAGACCAAGGCCCCCAACATGCTTTGGCCTACAAACAGACTCCCACTTGACTAAACTCCACTTCAAGGAAAGAAGGTTGCTAGACCAAAGAAATTGCTAAGACAGGGCATCAAATTCCCTCACAAAGGTGGAGGGGGGAACCTGCACACAACACCTATAAATGGGGAGAGACTGCACCACAATCTTTAGAAGAACCACTCTCCTGACAGAAGATAACCATCTGTAAGTCTAATGATTAACCTTACTCTGAAATTTATCCAAAATTCCTTTCCAGTAACCTCTACGCTGAGATCCCAAAGCCAAAGGGATCCCAAGGTACATCGAAGGAAGATAACCGATCTGAAATCTAAGGATCCTAGCAATCCTTCTCTGAATAAGCCGAGGGGTGTTAAAGAAATAAATGGAGGATTTGTCCTCATTAATACACTGACCAGAAGCCTTCAAATAGGTGTCTAAGGCTCTCCTGAAGTTCACAACCTCACTGATTCTAGCCACGCCCATCAACCCAGTATCATCCACAAACTGAAGATGAGAGTAGGCAGGAAGATAATTGTTCCATCTCCAACCTTGGATAAGACCCTGCCTCACCTGAGATTTAATAAATCTTCCAAGACCCTCCGCCATGATAATGAATAAATAAGGAGATAAAGAGTCCCCTTGCCGGAGTCCCCGAGAAGCACTAAACAAATCCAAAGGCTCCCCATTAATGAGAACAGAGAAGGAGGATGAGGTCACACAACTAAGAATGTAATTCACCCACTCCTCATCAAAGCCAAAAACCAAGAGAATTTTTTGTAGGAACTCCCAGCTCACCCGGTCATAAGATTTAGCCATGTCAAGTTTAATAAACATAGCCTTCTCCTTAGAGTTAGCCATAGAATGAATAGCTTCCATTGCTATCACAACTCCATCTAGAATTTGTCTTCCTTCAACAAAACCATCCTGCTCAACAGAGATTAGAGTACCGAGGAGTGGTTTGAGTCTCTCAGCAATCAATTTGGTGATGATCTTGTAAACAACATTACATAGCGCAATAGGCCTAAATTGAACCAACTGATTAGCTCCCTCCTTCTTTGGTATGAGAGCCAAGAAAGTAGAATTCATGGACTTGAGCATCTATTTGTTCCTATGTGATTCATGAACCACCTCGAGGAGATAATGCTTAATTATTTCCTAGAACTCCTGAAAGAACTCAATCGGAAACCCATTCGGGCCAGGAGCCTTACCTTTTTTCATATTAAACACCGCTTTCTCCAATTCAGGTAACAAGATAAGACATAAGAGAGCCCCACTCATCTCAGCAGAGACTAGGTGTGGAATACAATCCAAGATGGCCCTCTCCTTAGCCCTAGCTGCAAGATCCTCCCTAGAAAATAGGTTTGAAAAATAATTGACCACTTCCCAGGAAATATCAACATGGGAAGAGAGCTGAGCCCCTTCAGGTGAAACAAGGGAGGAGATATAATTCCCCTGTCTTCGAGCCTTAACCGAGTTATGAAAGAATGCAGTGTTTCTATCCCCCTCCTGAAGCCAATCAACACGAGATTTTTTCTTCCAAAAGATCTCCTCCCGAAGCTCCCACTCTTCTACATCCTTAAGAGCCATGGACTCAACTTTACTTAGAGTAAAGGACAACCCTTGGTCCCGAACCTGTCGAGTGATGTTATCCAACTTGGACTGAGTAGCCAACTTCTGAGCATGTAGGTTCCCAAAACATTGTTTATTCCAAATCTTAAGCCTGTACTTCACATGCTAAAGCCTCTTACTAAAAGTAAACATGGCCATCCCATGGGTAGGCATCCCCTCATACCACCAATCCAACATAAGATCATGCAGGGATTGATCTCTTAACCACATCAAATAAAATTTAAAAGAAGGATTTTTAGTGACTCCATAAGCGGTGACAGAGAGCTTGATAGCCCAGTGATCTGAGCCCCTCCAATCAAGAATTTAAGAATTGGTGATCAACCTACTATTCATCCAATAGTAGGAAACCAAAAATCTATCCAGCCTTTCCGAGATAGCCTCAGCACCACATCTCCTATTATTCCACGTAAAGACACCATTGGTTGGCTTCACATCAATGAGACTCAAGGAACCAATCATACCCCTAAGTAGATTTGCAGAAGGGTCCAGCTTGGCTAACCCACCTCATTTTTCATCCAAGCAAGTAACAACATTAAAATCACCAGCCATAATCCAAGGGAGAAACAGGTCTAGGGCCCGGATGAAACTGATGTGAGCCCAAAGATTTGACTTACTAGAAAGATCAGTAGGAGCATAAATGTTGGATAAAAGACACCTTTCCCCAGTTTCTAAACTAGAAGCAACCAGAGAAATGGAAGACCGACTAGAAATCCACCATAGGGGGAAAAATTTCCTTGGGTTCCAGAAGCAAGCCACCCCCCCTAAACTGTTCAAAGCACCCAACCCCTGCCAATTGCCTTGAGGCTAGATCCGAGGAGCACAATTAGCCAAACCATCCACTATAAGCTTAGTTTCCTGAATAAAGACCACATCAGGAGACTGAGATTCAATTAGTCTGCTAGCAACCTTTTGTCTAGGGACGCTATTCAGCCCCCTTACATTCCATGATAAAATAATCATTTATGGAGGTGAGAGAAGTGGGAATCAACGGGTTTCATAGACCCAGACTCAACCAAAGTATCACCCATAATCTTGACCTTCTCTTGATCAGTCTTCCTTCCACTCCTTGATGGTTTATCAAGAGGCCCCTTTTTAAACGATTTTTGTTGTAAACCTAAAATAGGAGGAGCTTTGTTACCCTTCCCAGAATCTGGGGCTCCCTTAGGAGTGGGGGGGTCAAGAGCCACCTCACCAAAGCCCTTCGGAGCTTGTGACCCTTGGAGGTCCCTGATTTCCTGAACCTGAGATGGCAAATCCATAGCCACCTGTTCAACCTGATGGTCCCCTGGAGATACAATCTGATCCACTTTCTCTGCAACCTCATCCTAAACTTCAAGCAAAACCTTAGCCCCAGAAGAGAGCTCAATTGGAGTACCTTCCTCTTGGACCAAATTCTCAAGAACATCAAACCTGTTAAAAGTGCCATCATTCTGTCTATCCAACTAGGTTCTCTTCTTGCCCTTGCCTTTATTATGGGAACTAACTGGAATAAAACCCTCATTATCTATAGGTTCTTTAGACAAAGGAGCCTTCCCCTTGTCCCCCCTAGGAGGTCCAGAGGTAGACAATGGGGAGGATTTATTTCTGGGACATTTGCAGTGTAAATGACCATATTCATGGCAAATTTTGCATCTAAAAGGTAGGGTCTCGTAATCGAGCTGTTGGATCCAAGAAGATGATCCCATGTGAATTTCCATAGAATCTGGTAATGGATTATTTAAATCAACTTCTATGCAAATACAAGCAAACTAAATTACCTTACGATCTTGAGTTTGTGTAGCCGATCCCACAGGTTTTCCAAGAAGCAATGAGATTGAGTGAAGAATATCTTCCCTCCAGAATTCCAAGGGAAGCCTCGATAGATGAACCCACACCGAAACCCGTGAGGGGATCTCTTTAGAAGAGTTGAAGCCCACGTGCCAAGGCTTGATGAAGAGCCCCACCTGGTTAAAGAAGTAAGGGACTCCTTCAAAAGCCCTATTCCTATCCGACATGCTTGAAAAGATAACCAGAAAATAGTTATTAGCTACCAAAATAATCTCCATATCACCTTCTGGGTTCCAAACTCGACGTTCCCAGGAATCCAACACAGGAAGAGAAAGACAAAGGCCCAAAAATTTGCAAATGAGGGCATGATTAGACCAATATTCAACATCCTCCAAAACTTGGTCAGGTTGAATAACCAAAACTGGTCGATCCTCGGATCTCTCCAAACATCCGTTTATCTTCTTAATTCAAAACATCCCTTTTGACGAGGATACCCCATCCCCAGATTGGGATTTACCCATCTGCTCCTTAATACTGGCATGCATCGAAGAAGATGGCTCTACCATCTCCAAATCTCGAAAGGAAATCTGGGACAAGACAAAACCTCGATTCTCCATGGGACGGATAGCACAACCCCACCCAAAAAAAGAGAGATATGGGACAAGAGACCCAGTCTCAGATCGCTATACACCACCCACCAAGGAACGCCAAGCACACCAAAAAATGCAGGAATAATTCCTCCCACCAGCCAAACAATGGTCAAATCCCCTGTCTGACCCGTACAGCCCTGAGCATACGACAACACCCCCGCTTTGGAAATGCACCACAACCACAACAACTGCACACAGGTAGAATGCAGCAAAGAAGAGCTAGGGCACGCAGGCCCTAGCTCACACCCAGCCGACGCGTAGAGCCATCTCTTCATAAACCCTGATAAAATTTTGAAGTTATTGTTGAGTGTTTTTCAGCCAGCTTAGCCCTTATTCTGAAAGAACAACACTACTATTTTTGGTTGATGCAAGATTGCTCTCACACACTGCATGCTCCTGCATAAAAAAAACCCTACTTGATTAAGTTGGCACCATTTTTAATAGTGTCCTAGATCATAGAACCTTTACCTAGCAAGGTTATTCTAGGCACATCTATTGCAAGTATGTTTAGATTGGTGTTGTCATTGATGTCAACATGCTTGTGTTGTCATTGGTGTGAACTAGTTGATGGAAGAAGTGTTAATTGAATTGAATTGTTTGGGTATGCATGTATAGTTGAGATATTGAGGAAGTGTTGTGAGTATATGGAGCTATCTTTATGATGACGTGTCTGGAGATGATGTCTTTGGTACTTGGTTTCCAGGTGCTTTTGAGAAAAATTGAAGAAAAGAGAAAATATTTTGATTAAGGTGTGTTTAGTGGTTCAAAATGTGCTCTGGTATGTTCTCCACATTTCTTCTATTTTGATGCTATGCCTATTTGGTTCTAATATTTGGTGAGAAATGTTCAGAGTTACTATATTCAAGAGATGGTATGCTGTATTGTTGTACAATAGAAGTTATGTTCACCAGTGTGTGAACTAAGTATTGTAGAGGTGTTTGGGAGAAATGTTATGGCTCCGCATTTCTCCATAGTTGTGTTTCAGGTTTTGTGATTATGAAGGTGTGTTGATGATGTTGGTAGTTTACCTTAGTCAAGAGGATTTGAGATTTGGTGCTTCAGAAGATAAGTTTTTAAGTAACAGTGTTTGGTAGAGTTGTTTAAGTGTACAAATCCTATACATTCTTCAGGTGAAAGTTGTTGCAAAGGAGTTTGATGGATTTAATGATCTTGGAGGAATATTATAGATCATGTTGAAGCATGGTGTGTGGTTTGCAAGTTGTCTTGAGATTGATGAAGCATGTACTTAAATTTTTAATGGTGTTTGCATTACATGTGAAGGATAAACATTGTTTGTGGTAGCATGTGGTTAAGTGGTGTTGTTGATTTGGGTCCCAATTAATTTTTGATGTGGTTCAAATTCACTCTACCCTGGAAGTGTTTTGGTGCCAACCTAATTTGAATTTGCATGTTTGAGGTGCATTTCCAACCTTGGAGAGGGTTTCAAGGTTGATGATGATATAAGTATGAGTTGAATTATTCAAGGAGGTTAAGATAGATGCAAGATATATGTGTCTGTGAAGTATATGATGTGAGTGATGCAAAATTGAGTAGAGGAGTGGAAAATTTCAAGTGTTGGATTACCAGATGTAGTGAGAAGGTGTCTACAATCATTCAAGCAGACTACAAAGGTGTTGGAGCTATTGTGGTGGAATATTTGTTGCATTGAGATCATGTTCTCTTTTTAATATTTCTTCTCTATCTTCTTTTTGTACTCTGACAGTGAGCCTTGGCTATGAGCCTTTCTGGTAGTGAGCCTTACTTTCTATTACTTATTATGAGGTAATCCTCATAGTGGTTTTTCCCTTCTTGGGTTTTCCATGTAAATCTGGTGTTGTCTTGTGTACAGTGTTAAAATTTTTTTAGTTTTTGTTATCTTCTTTTCATGTTAAAACTTCATAACAAATTAAGGGTTTAATGTATGCTTGTGGATCTGAATGTTAATGAGGGTTTTTGTGTTTTGATAAGATACAAATGATTCACCCCCCTCTTAGTTGTCTTGTTCATTCAACAATTGGTATCATAGCAGGGTTCCTTGGAGAAAAGATTAATAGCTTGAGGTAGATTTGGGATGGAAAACAAGAAGGAGATCCCTATGTTTGATGGTACAAACTATGAATTCTGGAAGGTTAAGATGGAAGGCTATCTATTTTACCTTTGATTTGATGTCTTACAGGTAGTGAAGACTGCATACTATACCTAAAAATGGATCGAGCACAAGTGATGAGTTCAAGGCTTATGAAACAAATGGTAAAGAAAGGTTTTTTTTTTTTATGAGTAGTCTTGCAAATTCTGAATTAGTGAAAGTTATGGATTTGAAAACTACTAAAGAAATATGGGATAAGCTAGAAAGTATTTATGAAGGATATGATAAGGTTAAACAAGCTAAGATGTAGAATCTAAAGACATAGTTTGAGAACTTGTGAATTTCTAAAGATGAAATAGTTACAAGTTACATGCAGAGGGTTGATGAACTTGTCAGTTCAATGAGAGGTCTTGGTACAAAAGTCAAAGAACCTAAAGTGGTAAAAAAAATTCTTAGAAATATTTCTGATTCTTATGGTAAAAAAAAGTTTCTATTGTTGAAGAAGTTGAAAATTTTAATAGTTACACAAGAGATCAGTTGTTTGGCACACTAACTACATCTGAAATGAGAAAATTTGGTTTGAATAATGGTGCAAAAGTGGATACTGCATTCAAGGATAGAAAATCGGAAAAGATTGAAGATTCAGATGGAGATGATCTTGATGATGTGGAAGCTAACTTTGTAAAATGGATGAAAAAGGGCATTAGTAAGCACAAAGGTAAATTACCTTTCAAATGTTTCAGCTGTGGAAAAATAGGTCACTATGCTTCAAGATGTCCTAAAAGAAGTATGAAAAATAAGAATACGAAAAACAAAGGTAAGATGATCAAGAAAAACTATTATGTTAGAGAAGATGCTGGCATTTCTAATGATGAATTTGATTATGGAGGTTGTGATGATAATAGATTCTTGTTCTTGGCTTTAAAAGATGAATATGTTTCTGCTAACTCTATAAGATGTGTGAAGGAAAGTGCTTTGGAGACAAAGGAGACAAAGTTTAAAACTGAAGGTACTTTGGTATCTTCTTTTCATGTTAGACAACATGAGAACTATAAGATTATTGATAGTGGTTGCTCAAATCATATGACTGGAGACAAGTGTAAGTTTGTTAAACTTGAAAAATATGATGGAGGACTTG